>JAPYYW010004374.1:0-11551 GCA_030522545.1 Cremastinae sp. A BG-2022a
TATTTCAGCTGTAAATTTTGTTTAAATATTACCATCTGCATAAAATTTATGTCAGACCTCAATTAGATGTCAACAATTACTGTCACCAAATTTTAAGCATTTTCTCCATCTAGTTCATTAGTTAAGAAACAAAAACCCAAGTTTATGCATCAAAATCAAGTAAAATAATAATTATCATATTATAATAATATATCAAAATTGAACTAAATCACTTTGTGTCAAAGATTATATCGATTTGAAGCCACTTTGTGGAAAAAAAATATTTAAAGAGCGACAGTTGTACCTTGCAGAAAACCATTATATTTTACTGAAGATCTTGTAATCAGATAAGTAGTACCGAAACCCCTTAATAATTAATAAATAATGGTAAATAAAAAATAAAAAATGTTGCAGGTTCAACAAGTCGCAGCAGGACATATTTCTGCCACATATTGAGAGCGGAACGATAACGCTGCTCGGGGCGACGACGGAGAATCCGTCCTTCAGCCTGAACTCGGCTCTGCTCAGTCGTTGTCGAGTCGTCGTCCTGGAGAAGCTCACGACGTCGAACCTGGTCGACATCCTCTCCAGAGCCGTCGAGAGACTCCACGGAAAAATTCACGTATCCGGAAACTCGAGCTTATTCCCGGAAACGAGCAAAAATGCGTCCTCGAGGGAGGCAAATTCGCCGAGCAACTCGTCATCAAATTTAGAAACGAGCAAACAAAAATTAAAAGAAAATTCATCAGAAGATGCGAAATCGTCAAAAATCGAAGATGACTCGTCGCAGAATAAGAATTCTTCAAAAATCGACTTCTTCGATTTAGAAAACGATTCGTCAAAGGGTGACGACGATTTTTCGAAAATTCCAAGATTTCTCGTCGATTCGAGAACTATCGAGTGGCTGGGCGAGACGTGCGACGGGGACGCCAGGATCGCCCTGGGCGGACTCGAGCTCGCGGTCCAGTCGATCGTCCCGGGCGAGGAGGAATTTTTGCGACTCGGCCCGGCGTCCATAAGCCTCGAGGACGTCAAGGAGAGTCTCAAAAAAACTCACATGCTGTACGACCGGAAGGGCGATCAGCATTACGACATTATTTCCGCCCTCCACAAATCCGTTCGTGCCAGCGACGAGAATGCTTCCTTGTACTGGCTCGCCAGGATGATGGCTGGTGGCGAGGATCCCGTTTACATCGCCAGAAGACTCGTCCGGATGGCCTGCGAGGACGTCGGTCTCGAGGATCCCAAAGCTCTAGGTTGCTTGTCTGAAAATTCATTTATTTTTAGGGCTTGAGTGGGTACAGAAAAAAAATAAGAGTAAAAAATTGTTAAGGGGTTTCGATAGTTATAATAAATTTCTTCGTAAAGGGAAAAAATCCAAACAATTTTATAGATAAAAAAATTATTCAAATATTAAAAATAATATGGCGAAAATTGTCCAACTATTGGAACGTTTACCTTACTCAAAAAAAAACTCTTCTGCAGTTTTAAAACGCCAAATTTAACTTAAAACATGGTCTTGAGTAGAGAAGTGAAGAGTACAGTTAACGTACTGCCCTTAAACTCCAAAATTTATTTTTAATATTATTTTTCAATATTAAATTTCAATATTAAATCTCAGGAATCGCTGTGGACACCATGCACGGTTGCAAAATGATGGGAATGCCAGAATGTGACGTTTTGCTCGCCCAGTGCGTCACGTACCTGGCAAGGGCACCGAAGTCGAGATTAATGGAGGACGCCCTGAGAGCAGCTCAGAGATTGGTAGCCAACCACAAAGGACCCCAACCTGGAGTTCCATTACACCTGAGAAACGCTCCTACGCGTCTAATGAAAAATTTGGGTATGATTTTTAATTTACTGATTTTTCAAAATATTTTTTTTCACACGTAAAAACGTTTTACTAATTTTTTTATTATTATTTTTAAATTCTTTATTCAATATCTATTAAAAATTTATTTGAGAAGTGGATTTAAACTTAAGTTTTTCAAACATGTGGGGCAAGTGTGCGCAGGTAAGTGTACGCGATCCGATTATTTGGAAAATGACTGAAAATAAAAAATTGAACGAAGTTACAGTTTTTTAGTGAAGTTTTTTTACAAAAAAATTAAGATATTTTGTAGATTGTTTCTCTCAGTGTTTCGTCCAACGTTGGACACTCGTCTACTGTCAGAAGTGGATACACTGCGATTAAAACTGGTAAATAAACTTTATTTACGATAATAAATAATTGTCACTTATGGATAAATACGTAATTTTATCTGATAAGACATAAAAAAATGGTAAATCTTCATAAGATGACGAAATTTCGAGGAATTTCAACACGATTCTGTTCAAAAAGGTTATGTTAGGCCAAATTACATATAATAATAATACCTACTATTAAAAAGTCATTAGTTATATAAGGTATTTACCTTAGATAACTAATGACATTTTAATAGTTAATAGACAATTAACGATTAATGTCAAAATCATTAACTTTGGAAATATTGAATTAGAAATGTTGAATTTCACATAAGTTTTTTATTCAGCATGTGTATTTATATAGCTGCATTTGACAAATGAAATATTTTGTTCCAGATGTAACGTGGTCTTGATTAATTAAAAAAAAATGCCTCGAAATTACAATCGAAAGCGTCCTGACAGATGCGTTATGACAAACGATCAGCTCGATGCTGCTAAATTGTTAATCTCCCAAGGCGTGAGTAAAAGAAAAGCAGCGGCTGAAGTTGGAATACAAGAGAGTACATTGAGAAAAAGATTAAAAGCTGGATCAACGGTGGCCACGTTGGGAAGATTTTCGACGACGTTTACTGCTGAGCAGGAAGAAGAAATATATAATTATGTTAGAATATGTGATGCTCTTCATTATGGTCTTAACATGACCAGTCTCAGAACTCTGATTTATGACTATGCCGAAGCAAATAACGTTTCACATCGTTTTAATCATTCTTTAAAAAAGGCTGGACGCGATTGGGTTTATAGCTTCTTGGAAAGACACCCCGAATTAAAGTTACGACAGTCAACTCGAGCCAGCAAAACGATGGGTTACGATCAGACTCAAGTTGGCATATTCTTTGACAATTTACAAAATCTCTGCGAAGAGTACAACTTTTATCCTAGTCGAATTTATAGTATGGATGAATGTGGAATTAATGCTGCACCGAAGAAGATTCCTAAAGTTTTTTCGATGAAAGACAAAAAGGTGGAGGGTAAAATAGTTTCAGCTGCAAGGGATCAAGCTGTCACGATAATTTGCGCGATGAGCTCCACGGGGAATTACGTTCCACCAGCTTTTATATTTCCCCAAAAATGGATGAAGGATTGGATTGGAATGGATTGTTTATTAAATGATGCACCTACAGGAAGTGTTGGCATGGTTTCCGATTCAGGTTTCACAAGCTCAACGATATTCATGGAATATCTTCACTTTTTCAAAGAAAACGTGCAGCCAACGCAAGATAATCCAATTTTGTTGATATTAGACAATCATAGAAGCCATCTGTCATTGGCTGTCATTACTTACTGTCGCGACAATGGCATTCATCTACTTTCTCTTCCACCACAAAGTAGCCACAAAATGCAGCCCTTAGATCGTGGTTTCTTCGATCCACTGAAAACTAAATTTGCCTGCGAGTGTGATAAATGGCTAGATAGTCACCCAGGATGTGTCATTGGACAGACGGAAGTGGCCCATCTGGTTAACGAAGCTTTTCAAACGGTAGCATCGGTTGGCAATGCTGCTGCAGGATTCAAGACTTCCGGAATATGGCCTATCGATAAAAATATTTTATCGGAAGATCTTGCTCTGGCTTCGGTCACGGATGTAAATCTTCCTTCTGCATCATTTGGACAGCCAGCAAATTTTTTACCAAGCATTCCAGCTTCTACCTTAGCGTCAGATCCACTGTCAGAAAGTTACATCACCTGCACAGCTGCCACAAGAATGTGATACCAAGCACTTCGTTTTGAGAATCCAACATCTTCGCTGTTGAACAAACAAATTGTTTGACATCAGATTCATCTGTAACTGACGTTTATCTACATCAGTTTCTTCAATGTCTGTAAACTCAAGTTCTGAAAAATATAAAATATTATCATCCATACAACCATATTCAAAAGCCACATAATAGGCGAAAAAAGGTAAAGAATCAACGATTGATAGTGATGGCCCTTTTAAATCTGAATTGGGAAAAAATAAAGAAGATTAAAATTATGGAAAAGTATTAAAATGTCATTATCAACGCTGCATACACTTACCTTGAGTGGGTGCATTTGCATAATAGTCGATATTTCTTTATAACTAGAATTAAGCAAAAAAAGTTTTATTTTTTATCATTTAATGTTGTCTAATAAAGACTCTAAAAAATATCCCTTTTAATATCCACTCTCCTCGAAATTTTTTATTTTATAGCCACTCAAAAGAAAACGCACACTTGCCACTTGCCTTGCATGACTCTGGTTTTACGAGCAATAATTTTTTTCAAATCAAATGTTATTAATTATAATTTTTCATATGAAAAGGGTGTCTCGATATATTAAAAAAACATCGAAATTATTTAGTTCAAACACGATTTTATCAACTTTCGATCAAATATTTATTCGTTATTAATAAAAAAAGATTCGATATATTTATTTTGGTAAATTATGCTGTTTTCATTCGTACTATTATTATTATTATTAAACGAGAATAATTTTTTTTAGGATACGGACGAGGCTACAATATGTCACACAGGGATGATTCCGGACTGAATTATTTGCCGGAAGGGTTGGAGGACGTAGACTTTTTTCAAGACTCGACCTACAAAGAATAATTTCGTCTATCTATTGGAAAAAAAGACGAAATTGAACACAAATCAGTATTTTCAGAAGTTTTGTCTATTTTTACACTTTTTTAATATTTTAACTGTTTTTAGTTTTAAATCGATGTTTTTGCGATGGAAAAAGTTCGACTACAGAATTGGAAAGAAAACAAATTTTATTTTCCTTTGAATTTATATTAGATTTTTTTTTCATTCTTACCATCGAGAATCGAGAATATTTGTTGCATGAATTTAAAAGTTGCTCGAATCAATCAATAATGAAAGGAAAAAGAGCTGTTTATTCAATTTTATTTTTCTTGTAATTTTTGTTTGATTTTTTTTTTTCATTCTTACCACTGTAAATCTTATTTTTGTTAAACGAATTAAAGAATTGCTAAAATCGATCAACGATGAAAAAAAGAACACTATATAGAATTGCTTTTTTCTTCGATTTAATTTTTCTTTAATTTCCGTGCAAGATTTTTTTTTTCGTGTCCTTCCAAACACTCGTCACAATTTTCTCGTACCTAAGGCTACATTTATTTACAATTTTTTGCTCTCTTTTTTTCGCATTGTCATGAAAATGCTCGCACGGTATTTTTCCAAAAAAAAAAGAAAATCGTAACGTTCCCTTAAAATTTCGAGCGACCTTTTATTCCATTTTTCCTCTATCATTTCCGCACCGGAAGTCGCAATGCGAAATTTCACTTTAAGCGTAATTCGATTATAATTTAGTAAACGTTACACCTTCTCGTGAAAAAGTAAAGAGACAAATAACGAGGGAAGAAAAAGAGAAATAACGAGAACGAGCTTTTTTCCCCCCCTGGTATCGGCTGTACAAATAATTCGTTAAAAAAATTATCATCGTTATCATTAATTATCATTAATCGTTTATTATCAATATTTAATATCGTTCGAATCAAGCTGGCGATTATTTACTTCCTTTTTAATTACTCTCCAAGGCAACTGCCGGGCTTTTTTTAAAAAACGCTAAAAAAATTGTCGTCCGTTCGAAATTATTGTTCGCAATACTTTGAGCTTTGAGCTAGCATCTCGTCGATTCGTTACAAAAAGAAAAGGTCAAGTCGATCTATTGATATTTGGAATATTTTCGATATCCTTTTTGTGATTTTTTTCTTCTTTTTTAAGAATTTCGTCTCGTAATTGTTATCGTTATTTTTTGCTGTTATTATTATTATTATTATTTTGGGGAATTATAGTTTTGTGGTGTTTTCTTTTTGGTGTTACGTTTCCGGGGCGAATATCGTTACGTCCTCGCTCTCTTTCTGGACGTTGCTCCGCATCGCTCGTCGCCGGTCGTCCATCATTTTTCGTCTCGCCTGCTCGCGCGCCTCCCGGGCCTTCCGGCTCGCCTCGCTCGACGCCGTCTTTGGTTTCTGGCTCGCGACCCGCCGCTTCGTCGAATTGCCGTTCTGCGACGCTCCGCTCGTCGACGTTTTCTCCGGTGTTATCTGAAATTTAAAAAAAAAATGAAACATCCGAAACTGATCGAAATACGTGTATTTTAGACCGGTTAAAAATAAATTACTCATTTTTTAGAAACTCGACGAAAAAATCATTTACTCGAGCAAATTAGTTAAAAATTATATGCTTTGCAAAAAGAATAAAACGTAAAGATGAAAATTATTTAAATTTGAGTTGAGTACTAACGAAATTACTTCAACAAATCTTGAATCCTTTTTTTTTGATTTTTTAGACACTTGCGTGTTTTATTTGCGCAAATTAAAAAATAAAAATTATTTTTAAAAACTCGTGGAAATACTTTCGTGAACGAATAATTTGCTAAAATCACAAAGAAGAAAGCTTCGCGGGACAATGGGACATTTATTCGAATCTCCGGAACAATTTCATTACGAACTGGACAGTGAAGAAAAATAAAGGGGAAAAGAGTAAGAAATTTAAGAACAAATTGTTAATTTCGAGCACAGTCAATTTGAGGTCGAAATAATTCGGTTTAAGATTAATCGTATCGGGGCTCGAAGGTCAATTTCTTGCAGGTCGTGATCTTGAGAACGATGAGAACGAGACTGAGAATCCCGTAGAAGTAAATGTACAGGGACAGTCGGCAGAGTGTGCGATTGAATTTGAGAAAAGTGAAAAATTCGGCGAAGCTCGGACGATTCTTGACCCGGGAGGTTTTTCTCGCGGGGGAAATTCCTGGACGAGGCGCGTCGTCGTCCCTGGGGCTTTTTCTTATCGCCAGGACGTATTTCGCCTCGCTCTCGGTCTCGTACCCGGGAAGGGAGTCTTTTTTCTTGACGAGCCTCGAGAAGTGATCGCTCTCGAGGATTTCCTGGGTGAAAAAATACACGCCGAAGTCGCACTTCTTGTCGATCGACTTTTCCAACGTCAGGACGCCATTTTCCATCTTTTCGCGCTTTTTCCGTCGCTTCTCGAAGCTTTTCCGTCGCTGCGAGTCGTAAAACTTCATTCGTTCGAGCTTGCTCGTCCCGGTCGGCGAGAATACCTCGTGGCGACGCTTCTTCGCGTCGCTCGGACTCTCGAGAGTCTCCTCGGACAACGGAAAATACTGCTGGGAATCGCTCGTCGTCCAAACCACCGAATTCTCGTCGATTTTCTTCCGCGAACCGGAAGTCGAGCTTACTTTTCGTCGCTCTGAAACGGAACGATTAATTTTTATTTTGTTCCCCGAGCGAACATTTTTTTCCCCTCTCTGAATCGTAGGCAAGAAAAATTGTATTTTTGAAAATTCTCGAACCGGTAGTGGCGACTTTTGTCCATCCCTGAACCGGAAATACGTTTGTTTTTATCATTAAAACGGAAGTAAACGTTTTCATTTGTTTCTTTTGTTTTAGTAATTTTTTTTCTTTTTTTTCTTATTCATTCCTTAACCGGGAGTAAAATTTTTTACCTCTAAAACAGAAGAAAAATATTTTTTAATCTGTTTCATTGTAGAAATTTTTTTTTCTACGATAAAAGTGAAGTAACAACTTTTTATCGTCTTCAAACAGGAAGTAAATTAATCAGAAAGAAGAAAAAGCTAAAAAAGCTTGTTCACTTCTTAACCATTCGATATGGCAGTATTTTTCTTTGGACGAAAATAAATGAAAACTTTTTTTAACTGGAAGTTAGATTTTTTGTTGATTTTTAAAAGCTACTTGAAATTTGTATTCAGTGCAAATTCACGAATTCGCCATAATAAGCAATGTTAAATCTCGAAAATTTTGGAGTTTGATAACTCCAAAACTGTTCAGTAAAATGATTTCGAATTTGGCACACTTTTTCATATGCTTTGAGAACAAAATATGAAAAATGTATAAAATTCTCATATTTTTAAAAGTAGAATTCAATTTTAACAATTGAATAAAATTTTTTTTAATGGAATAAAATTTTAAAAAGTTGAATAAAATATTGAAAAACTATTTTTAAAAATATCGCCCATCCTTAATATCGTTATCACAAAATCAAAGCAGATTTTCTACGTACTGACAAAAGTCGCCACCCTCTTCAATGAGATCGTAACGAAAAATCGATCATTTTAGTCTGAAAACCGAATATAAATCGACGAAAATAATCTCCAAACCGGAAATATCGGCATATTTTCTCTCGAGACCGGAAGTGCGAACTCTCCGAACTTTGATCCGTGCCCTCGGTGCCGGAAATTGGCTGGCGACCGAGACGCTCGAGCTCGAGTCGTCTTCGCGATCTTTCTCGTTCGACCACACCTCGACGACCCGGGAGAATCTAGACAGGGCGTTTTTCGTCGAATTTTCGGTTTCCGTCCATTTTTCCAGCCTGGCCGCCTCGTCGCTGGCTTCCGGAAACTCGGAAAGCTCGGGATCGGTCTTCGGGTCGGAAATCGGGACTCGGGGCTTGGCGATCCTCGAGGCCAGTCTCGTGACGATTTTTCGCAGTTCGCCGTCGAACCTGGGACGCGACGAGAGCTTCGACTTCTCGACGCAGCCCCGGCGACGATTATTCGACGGAAAAATCGTCCCGGATGGCCTCGAGGACGATTTTTCGGGCGCGAAGGCTGGAAAAAATGGTCTCGCGATCGGGACGCACGTCTGGACGACGAAAACGCTGCTCGGATACTCCTCGGGCTCGAATTCACGTTTCTCGTTCTCGGGATCGACGAGCAACGCTTCCTGGACTTTCCAGGCTTCCTCCGGGGCTAGGGGACTCTTTTTCTCTCGCCGACGTCGCGTCCGGGACGCCCTCGGCACCGAACTAACCTCTTGCCACTGGCTGCTCTTCAGCTTCTCGATTTGAGCGAATATCTCGTTGACCTGGACCACCTGGAGCATCACCATGTCCCAGAAGCCCGCGAGGTCCTCGTACGTCGTCGGGAACTTCTTTCCTGGCACTTGACTCTGAAAACGTTTATTTTCGTATTACTCGACCCATTAATCAAGGTGGTTCGTCAGAAAGAAAAAAAATACAGAAAAATTGAATTACGTGCAAGCCCCTTATTTTTTTGAGCAACAGACATTACGTTATTTAATACGTTTTATTTAAGAAGAACATGTTATTTGACAGTGACGTTTAAAATTATTGAAATTGAACAAAAAATTTGTGCAGGTTAATGATTTTTTTCTTCAAAGGTAATTCGATCGATAAATGAAATAATTAGGTAATTTAATTAAATTGATTTAAATAAAGTGAAATATTTATAAAGTTACTAATTATTTAAGTAATTATATATTATTACTAATTAATTAATTACTTAAGTAATTATATTCATAAATAAATTATGAATAAAAAATGATTATTAAATTAAGATTATTACTATTATTAATTATTATCATTATTGAATAATTATTAAATAAAGTGAAATATTTATAAAGTTACTAATTAATTAATTATTTAATCATTTATGTAATTATATTTATAATTACTTTGTGTATAAAAAAATGATATTTCTTACGATATTTTTGTGACAAAGGCCCTCGAACTGTTGCATCTTTTGTTTGGCGAGCAGTCTGGCTTTGCCGGCAGCAGAGCGCAATTTTCCCTCGGCCTCCTCTGGCAGGGAGCCCGGCTCGGCGTTCTCAAGCTCGGCCTCCGCAGATTCCGCCAAGACCAAAAGCCTGTCCCTCTCTGCGTTCAACAGCTGTACGAAAAAAAAAATATTTATTGTATTTTTTATAATAAATTATTGCAATCTTAAAACGAATTTATTCAACTGAGACCATCCAAAAAATGAAATTCAAGAGACATTAAATAAAAATAAAATAATATAATAAAATAAAAAATAATAAAACGTTCTTTTCGAGTAATTGAGTGTTAAAATTGGGTTCTTATTCACGAAACGTAAACCTATATTGTCTAAAAACACTATTTCATGATTCGGTTATTTGAAAAACACGAAGATAGAAATTCTAAAAACACAATTTTGTTCACATATTTCCTACAAATATGAAAAATAAATGTCCTCTCCAAATTTGAATCAAATTTTTATCATTTCGATGTTTTTACAGAAACACTTTAATAAATAAAAAGGGGGGAAAAATTCATGAAATTGAGAGCAAAATTCTCACTCTCAAAAAGTGATGACCGTGTTTTTCCTCGGTCGTGGTCAAGGGTGACTCCTCCGTTGTTTTTTCAACCGCTGGGATGCTCGTCGAGCTGGCGCTCATCTCGAGAACGGGCAAGACGACTTCCGGTGCTGCTGGCTGCTGATCCGGTATACTTGTCACGCTAGCGCTCAATTTCAACGTCTCGTTTTCTCGATTTTCGCGCAAATCCGTCGACACGTTCGACTTTTCGCTCGACTCGACGCTCTTACGCTGGGACGTTGATAGCCTTCAAAATTATGAAAATTATTAGTTGTAATAAAAAAAAGATTAAAATTTCAGTTTTTTTGGATTGTTTATTATAAATTGGTGGATTTCATATCGAATAAGTAAGATGAAAAATTCAAAAAACTGATCCAAATGTCAGTTTTTTTCAATTTTTCAATATAAATTCGTAAAATTCATCTCGAATAATTAGCATTTTCGTTATCTACGGGAAATTTCCGATCGAATAGGCTCTTAAAATTGATTTTAAAAAATTTCAAGAAATTTCGTGGGTTACACTGGGTCTCGTGGACCCATGAAAATTTCAATGAACGATATCTTTTCTTTTTCTTCACGAAATCAACTTTATTAAGGGTGTTTTTTTAAAGATTTTCGAAAAATGAAGCGAATGGCGTTGGAATTATACAATTTCATTGATTTTTTGAAAAGTTATTACACCTTGAAGATTTTTGAAAAAATGGAAAGGGGTTTACCTTCAAAAATTGGCAAAAATTTTCGAAATTTTTTTTCTCGATTTTAAGAGCCTATTCGATCGGAAATTTCCTGTAGATAACGAAAATGTTACTTATTCGGGGCGCAATCCAATAATTTGTACTGAAAAATTGAAAAAACTGATCCAAAAGTCAGTTTTTTCAATTTTTCACAATGAATTCGTGAATTTCATCTCGAATAATTAGCATTTTCGTTATCTACGGGAAATTTCCGATCGAATAGGCTCTTAAAATTGATTTTAAAAAATTTCAAGAAATTTGGTGAGTCGCACTGGGTCTCGTGGACCCATGAAAATTTCAATGAATGATAACTTTTTTTTTCTTGACTAAATCTACTTTATTAGGGGGGTTTTTTAAAGATTTTCGAAAAATGAAGCGAATGGCGTTGGAATTATGTAATTTCATCGATTTTTTGAAAAGTTATCACACCTTGAAGATTTTTGAAAAAATGGAAAGGGGTATACCTTAAAAAATTGGCAAAAATTTTCGAATTTTT
>JAPYYW010004375.1:0-11549 GCA_030522545.1 Cremastinae sp. A BG-2022a
CTAACCTACTTTCTGCTATTTTTAAATACTCTAACCTTTAAAAATGTATAGAATATCCCAATAGTTGATCAAGTATATCTTCCAATAAACCAACATCCCGAAAAATACAACCCTTTCGCCCTACGAAAAATAATCCACACAACATAATTGCAAGAAAAATGATTAAACCATTAAAAACAATAAATAAAAAATCATCCAACGATTGAAAAAAACATCCATTGGGACCTCTACCCCAGGTCTCTCCGTTACATTCCATCCAAAATAAATTTCTATTTTTTCCTCTTCTCCAATCCTAAGTTCATCCCACGATGTAAAAATGATATCACTGGACCGAAAAAAAAAACAAAAAAAGAACAAAAAATGGATCTCTCGGTCGGTGTGTCCCTCGGTTGGTGAATATTCACGTTAGCACCCATGAGGTGGGTGGAGGGTGGGGGTGGGATGAGGAACGAGTATATAGAAAATATATAGGAGAAGAAGACTCGCGCGTAGGAGCGGAATAAGCGAGAAGACGATTTAACGAGAGGAGAGAGCGAATGCGAGAGGGCTCGCCAGAGCAGGAGCCGGCCATGCAGGCTGCCAGCGGGGAAAAGAGGGAGGGGGAGAGGGGCAGAGGGAGGGGGTGAATGAGGGAAAATGGGAGAATGGGGTGGCAAAGAAGAGGAAGAAGAAGGATGAGAGGAGGGAGGGAGGGTGGGAGGGTGGATGAGGGATGGGGGGAGGGGGTGGCGAGGACGAAAACGAGGAAGGGAGGAGATGGCGAGAGCGAGGAGTAGGAGAAAGGTTGTGGAGCAGCGCGCGGTGTGTGGAGGCTCTCCAGGTGGGCGGAGATCGATAGCGAGGCCACCCAGCCTTACCCAGAGCCACCCATATAACCGGGGCTATACTACTGCTGCCACCCAACTTTTCCTTCGTCGCTCTCTCTCTCTTTCTCTCTCTCTTGGGCGCCGCACACACACGCGCAAAAACGTCCCCCTATTCACCCATTTTCCATCGCCACCGAGTGAATTTTCTCTCGAGGAAAATCGCGTCGTCCATCTGCGATTTTCTCCTCTCCTCTCTCGCGACTCCTCCACGTCTTTTGTCTTTACTACTTTTCATCTCTATTATATCTCTGTTTTTCTTTTTCTCGCCGTTTATTTTTTTCATTTTCAGTGTGTCTCTTTCGATATTTATTTTTTGAGCGTATCGCGATGAGCAGGTGATTGAGAATTATTTAGCGATCGCTGAAAAGTCCTTTTGAAACAAAAAATGTATATATACTCTTAGTATATTCTTAAAATTGCAGAAACAGTTCTGAAAAAAATTGAACCCTATATTCAAAGCTAATAATTATGAATTTTATAACTTTGAATTATATAAAAATGACGTGAAAAAATATCCCCATATATTCACTCATTTTCCATCGCCACCGAGTGAATTTTCTCTCGAGGAAAATCGCGTCGTCCACCTGCGATTCTCTCTTCTCCTCTCTCGCGACTCCACCACGTCTTTTGTCCTTCCTACTTTTCATCTCTATTATCTCTAGTTTTTTTTCTCATCGTTTATTTTTTCAATTTCCATGATATGTACGCATCTCGCGAATTTTTACGTTTCTTTTTCTATATTTATTTTTTTTAAAGTGTATGCGTGTATCGTGACAGGTGATGGAGAATGATTCAGCGATCGCTGAAAAATCTTTTTGAAACAAAAAATCTACCCTTGCCATTCTGAAAATGGCAGAAATAGCTCTGCGAAAAATTAGCGAAATACGTCATCCACGAAATCCGATATTCAAAGCTAGTAACCATGAATTATATAAAAAAACAAAAGTCATTCCAATCTTAGAACGATTATCAACTCTGAATTAGACATTTCCAATAAATCAATGCCCTAATTTAAACGATTTATGTAGAAACATCCCAGAAAACATTACAATAAGTTTCACACACCCCCAACAAACAATAAAACAAATATTGAAAATATTAGAAAACAACTAATTAATAAGAATATAAGAAAGTATAAAAAAAATCCCCAACAAACAATAAAAATAGTATAAAACAACAAATAATTAATAAAAATATCAGAAAATACAAAAAATACTCCCAAAAAATAATAAATCAAACATTAAAAATATTAGAAAACAAATTAATTAATAAGAATACAAAAAAGTACAAAAATAATATAAGAAAATAGGTAAAGGAATGCAATTTTCTGATTTATGCATTTTAATAACGAATTTCACATATAAATTACAAATCATAAAAAAAGAAACGTTCTTGTAAACCAGTAATACTAAAAATTCATTACTGACAGTAAATATTAAAACTGATAAAAACAAGTAGAAATTCACGAGTCGAAGGACTTGGGTCGATGGCTCATTGACAGATGTAGAGGTGTAGAAATAATACGTTCCTACATAAAACAATAAATATCATTATAAAAACTTTAATAAAATCATTACAAAAATTCCTAAATATATTATATATCATCATTAATATTATTCTTTTTGAAAGATAAAGTCCCATCGCTACCGACTATTTCCGATGGTCGTTCCAGCGTCCTTGCGCCGATTTCGCGAATCTGCTACACTCAAACGTAAAAAGAAGTGAAAAAAAAATTTAAAAAAAAGAGAAAAAAAGAAAGAGAGAGAGAGAAACGGTAGGGGCGGTCTCCAGCGAAAGAGCAACGAAAGTGGAAGAGGAGAACGGCGACGAGACGTGTTCTCCGAGCCAAGATTGTGTTCCTCGTATTTTGTCGACTCTTTTCCCAAAATTGCCAATGGCAGAGAGAGCTCCTCTCTGATACTTGGAGAAACTGTCGCAGTTTAGCTTCCCAGCGGAATCCTCCGATCGATCCAAAACCTTATCCCGAGTCTCCTTTTGCCCTGCGATATGCTACCTCTCTTTTTCCTCCCACCCCCAACCCCCAAAACCCTCCCCCAACCCTCCTCCACCCCTTTTCCACCGCCAACGTCGTCGCGTGCATGCACGTTTCCCTTTATCTCACCCCCACGTACAAAATTATCTTCTTGTACACCCTTGCACCCTTCCATCCCCCAAATTATCGCGTCACCCCCCAAATTTTCGATGGTCCAAAATTTACATTCCCCCAATTTTGCCCGAGTAGTCCCCTGCCAGACCAAATCTAACTTCGAATTGACAAAAAGGATCCACAGACAACTCCATTAATAGATTTAGTGTTTATTACGAAAGCAATCAAAAGTTTTGTGTGCATTTGTGGCTAATTTTCACTTCACTCGAAACTTTCGATTTTACAATACTTTTTTTTTGTTTCTCTCGAACAATTTGATGTGGTTCTCCAGTGAGGTTTGTGTATTCTGTAGGGGTTCTAGAGGGGCACCAAAAATTAAGGAAATTAAGTTGGTTTTTTTTATGAAATTCATGGTTGTTGTATGTGGATGTATTTATTTACTTATTTAGGCTGTTTCAAAGGTTTCACGTTAGCTTAAATTTTTATTCGTTATATTTTATCTTAGAAATTTTGGTAAAGAGCCCATACTTTTTTCAAAAATTGCACATTTTTTTAATGACGAACAAAATTATAGGTTTTTCATTTTTAAATCTGCAGTCTTTAATAATATAAAAATTCAAATAATTGTACATAATTACAATTTTGGGGTATGTTTGTGTATTAATAAGTACATTTTTAATTCAAAATTTCTTAAAAATGACATTGACAAGCTCCCTCAATTTTTTTTTCTAATAATTTAGGTATTACTTGATTAAAAGATATATACTCAATATAAAAATTGTCTACAGACTTTTTTGTTTGACTGGAAAACTACCTTAAACTTTTTAAAATTTAGTATCAATGAAATTGATTACAAAAAAAGCAAAAAAATGTTATAAAAGCCTCTTCTTCAGAAACTTACCAAAATAAAGAATCCAGAGTGCTCGACAATCCTGAAAATCGAATGAAAAATATTTCAAGACCACTCGGAAGGAAAGCAGGGATAAAAATGTTAACGAACCTGTTTTCTGCTCTCGTTTTTTTTTTGTATCGTTCTCCCGAAGCTGGCTCACATTTGCGTTTTATCGATTCGATTTTTTTGCTCTTTTTTTCCTCCTCGTTTTTTTTTCGTCGCTTTGTTTTGCAAGGTTGTGCAGAGGGCAAGAGATGGAGAGAGTGAGAGGAGGGGGGGGAGAGGAACGATAAAGAGCGGGAAAAGGGGAGAAGAAAAAACGGAGAAGGGGATTTCTCTATTGTGGAATGAAAAGAGGGAGAGACCACAGGTGAGCTCCGTTTGTTCCTATGGGTAGTATATCGATGCCCATTTCTATCTTTTATTCACATATTCTTCATGCACACGCGCGTGCCCGGCTCATAAACACATCGACGCGAAAAGACGGAGAAGAAGAAGAAGTACTGAAAAAAACGATAAAATACAAAAAAGAAAAAGATGAACGATAAAATATTGCATAGAGTAAAATAAAAAGAGAAAAGAAATTAAAGTGCAGAAGGACAAAAATACGAAGAAGAAGAAGTACAGGAAAAATGATAAAATACAGAAATAAAGATGAGCGACAAAAAACTGCAACAAGTAAAATAAAAAGGGGAAAAGAAATTAAAGTACAAAGAGACGAAAAGACTAAGAAGAAGAAGAAGAAGAAGAAGAAGAAGTACAGGAAAAATAATAAAATACAGAAAAAAAGATGAGCGATAAAAAACTGCAACAAGTAAAATAAAAAGGGAAAAGAAATTAAAGTGCAAAAAGACGAAAATAATAATAAGAAGAAGAAGTACGGGAAAAATGATAAAACACAGAAAAAAAGATGAGCGATAAAAAACTGCAACAAGTAAAATAAAAAGGGAAAAGAAATTAAAGTGCAAAAAGACGAAAAGACGAAGAAGAAGAAGAAGAAGAAGTATAGGAAAAATGATAAAATACAGAAAAAATGATGAGCGACAAAAAACTGCAACAAGTAAAATAAAAAGGGAAATGAAATTAAAGTGCAAAAAGACGAAGAAGAAGAAGAAGAAGAATTACAGGAAAAATTATAAAATACAAAAAAAAGATGAGCGACAAAAAACTGCAACAAGTAAAATAAAAAGAGAAAAGAAATTAAAGTGCAAAAAGACGAAGAAGAAGAAGAAGAAGAATTACAGGAAAAATGATAAAATACAAAAAAAAGAGCAATAAAAAACTGCAAAGAGTGAAATAAAAAGAGAAAACAAGTTAAAGTGCAAAAAGACAAAGATAAAGAAGAAGTGCAGGAAAAACGATAAACTACAAAAAAGGTGTGCGATAAAAAACTGCAAAAAGTAAAATGAAAAAAGAAGAGAAATTAAAGTGCAAAAATGGAAAAATCCAAAAACGAGCCAGAAACGTTTATCTGGCCCTCAGGGTAAGCTCCGAAGAGATACGATGTATATATGCATTTCCGTGTGTATGTGAATGCAAAAAAAAGAAAAATTCTCTATCGGCGACAGGTCGCCGATTCTATACATATACAGTATTCCCTATGCGGGCCGGACCGATAACAAAAGATGAAGGGAAAACGATATGGCGATTCATCATTCGTCTCTTTGCTCTGGACGTGACAGTGAATTTCAATGATAATGAGAATATATGCGATGGTAATCGCAAAATGTTAAGGGTATGTGAACCACCCTAGAGGCGTCGAAAAAATATAGTCTTTTTGGGGTTTTTTTATTTTATTTATTTTTTTTTTTTCAAAAATACTACAAAATAAATCGAGAATACGAAAAAAGGTGTTTATCATACATAATAGTGACTGTATAAGATATAATTTTTTTTTAAACGATTAATTTCAAAATGGCGACTGTGCAGTGTTTTTGCGATTACGTCTCCGTTTTTCCAGGGTCCATGGCTGGACAAAGAGCTTCTGTAATTTTTTAATCATAATGAGCCAATGAATTTTTTTAAAATTTTATTTTATATAATGATTGTTATAGAAGTACGTCAGATTTTTGTCGATACATTAATTTTTGACCAAATGATTAATTCCACTTATAAAGTGGAAAGTGAAAAATTTGCTCAAAAAATCCTACGTACTTCCATAGACAATATATTTTTCAAGATATATTCAAAATTTCAAGTGAATCGGTAGAAAATTGTCCGAGTTATGCTTTCGTCAAACTTAAAAAATGCAGTTTTGAGCTAAACGCCTTTAAAATTTCAAGTAGTAAAAAATCATGAATAATTTAGCAATACCTTTAATCTGCGATGCAAATCGAGTACTTTCTAACATTTTTCCCTACCATAATCATTTGAGACATCATTTTTGACGTCCCAGGGAACCATTAAAACAAAAAAAAAATAATCAATTTTTTGAAAATTCTCAACTCTGGCCCTTAAGACAACATTTAAAAAATACATTTTCGCACCTAAAACTTTTTATACGCGGAATAAGCGTCAGTATATAAATGAAAGCTTGAATAAAGGGGTGAAAACATTGACGAGGATGAATTGATGAATAATGGGTGGTGGAAAAGGAAAAAAAAAGGTAAATAATTTAGAGACATTTGAATATAAATGTTGACGTATATAGTATAAAGGAGAAAATGTTGAGCGCGAATCGGAATATTCATTCTCCTTGTGACTCGTGTTCGTCTCGTACAAACGCGCACTGATGAATATTCATCGGTTACGGAACTTAACGAGACTGACAAAGTTGAGCGATTATTGACAAACCGCGTCGCTACCTCTCAGCTCGCCGTGCCTGCACTGACTCTCTCTACTGCAACAGAGCGCGAGCCTACTCGCGCGTTACATATGTGCAACATTTCCAACCCCGGCGGCAACGGGAAAATTGAGAATTACGGGGGTGAAAGGATGAGACTGCCAATGACAGCGATACGAAAAAAAAAATCAAATAGAAGAGAAAATTTGATAAAAACTGACATGGTCTACAATCAAGTGGAATATACCCGGTTTTCGTTATTGTCAGACAAATTTTTTCCACTTTTTTTCACCGTGTATTTTTTTTTACTTCTTTCTTTGCAAAAAATAATAGCGTATATAAAGCACGGTGAAGACAATAATTCAACTTTGGTGGTTTTTTTTCATAATTAAATGAAATTTGAAAAAAAATTTCTTTTTAATAAAAAATTTGTTAAAGGAAGTTTTTTTGGAAATTAAATGAAGAAAAACATATTTGAGATTCAGAGTCTTTAAATGATGAGTTTGCTCTCAAGTGATTGCATGAAAAAATGATGAAATTTTATTGAAAAATTAGATGAAGCTTCTTATTTAACGTCATATAAAGATCAGTGCTAAATTTCACTTAAATTACGAAGCTCGTTACTGAGATATTTATTATATAAAATAGCAACTTCAAACACGTGCTCTTATGGGAAATTACAAAAATAGAAATTAACATCTTAATGATAAGCTTCCTAATGGTCGTGAAATTTTTTAACAACCTTTTAGAGATGTATGACTTTGAATTGTGCATCGTTGAAATGCAACGGATTTGAAATTGCACAGGAAGTGACAGAATTTTTGCATTTCTTAACCCCTAATGATTTCCATAGGACTGATTTTTTATTTTAATGACTTTTTTGAAGAAGAATCGAAAAAAAGTTAGACAAATTAAAAAAAAATTTGTTGCATCCCAACGATGCAAACTTCAAAGTCATGAGAGATGTTACTTTAATATTATGTAAAATTTTCCAAAATTTTCCATCATTTTCGATTTTGAATACAAACATTCTTATATAAGGTAGTTCTATAGGTCACCTGTACTTGTTACATATGTATGAAAATTAAAAAAATCATAATCTTAGGATTGTTTAAAAAAAACTAAAGAAACCTTTTCGAAGTACAATAAAAAGAGCTGTACTAAATTTTAAAACGATTCACCATCTAGATTTCAAGATATTTAGAATTAAAAATCGCAATATTTAACACACTTATGAGAGAGCACTAAAAATTTAAATTTATAACACTAAAAAATATCTCAATTTCTACGTGATATAAAACCTCTTAAAATTTAATACAAATGTACGTAACATATCAAAGAACAAACGTATCAATTTTCAACAAAATCCCAAATAATCGATAAAACTACAGAACTATACCTTAAAGCAGTAGAAAAAGAAGAATATATATATATAGTATAGTAACACATTAGTCGTCTGCTTATTGTGTTGTTATTGTTGGAAGAACGCAAGCTGTATATAGTGCATAATACGAGAAGCAGGTTTTTGGGCGTAAGAGGAGGGCAAAGCTGCTGGGTGAGCAAGCTGCGTAACATTGCCCATTACACGAGACGACGAGCACATATACATCGTCGCCAACGTATATATATAGTTATATCTTTGTTATTCGCGTCTCGGGCTTTGCTCCATTTCCACGTGCGAAACTGCACGTCGACGTGTATATTGTATATATACACATTGAAATTTATATATATATATATATATATATATATATATATATATATATTTATTTATTTCAAAATATATATGTATATATTTATATACATTGAAATTAATTCCGACCCTTTCCAGACGTGTTTTTGCCTCGATGCGTATATATAACTGATTCGCCCAAACCCACATAGACACGCCACAAGTGCACGAAAACCTTTACGAGAATGCGTGCATGTATGGAAATAACTTATTGTTCGAATATATATGCGCATTACAACGCGCATAAGCGATTACACACAAATCTCATCTTCTATTTGTATTGTATTGTATTGCTTATATTCCTTTCGTACAACGTAATATTTTTATAACGTCTCCCCCTACATAATAAATAATATAACTTATCAAAAATTCAAAATTATAGATTACATATTGTTTTATAATACTGTTCTTAAAATTTAGGTTTAATTATTATCTGAGTGTTTGCAATTCTAAAGTTCTATCTATATATGGGCCTCTTTTTGCATTTATTTCCTTAATAAAATTAAAAAAGAAAACGTCTCCCCACATAAATAACTTATCAACTTGTCTGTTTTAGTATTTTTTTACGAATTATTGATTTTACTAGACGGAAATTGTACATATGTCCCTTTAAAATTGAGAGAATATATACCAGAGCTTGGAAAATGACTTGGGGAAAAATACGTCGACGAAAATTCTAAAAAAAAAATTGTATTCACCTATTTCATATGGAAGAATATTATCTCCAAATTTGAACGAATTTTTATATCATTTCGTTATGTGTAACCAACCCCCTTAAAATAAAATCCAATCTTTGAGTCCAAATCGGTGGAAGAGACACCAAACAAATATTTTTTTCTCAATTCTCAATTGTTTTTTTTTCCAAAAAGGAGATTATCGGCCAAAGAGACACCAATAAATATTTTTTTCTCAATTTTCAATTGTTTTTTTTTCCAAAAAGCAGATTATCGGCCAAATTAAGAGACACCAAACAAATATTTTTTTTCTCAATTTTCATTTGTTTTTTTTTCCAAAAAGCAGATTAAAAAACAAACGAAAAATAACCTCCTATTACACAGCTATAGTGATTGATCGGAGATGCGATTCGGGAGACTCGTTCGAGCGAGCGAAAAAGAGTTGTAAAAGCAGCGAGCTATATATGGAATATATATATATATATATATATAGTGTATACCCTATATCGATGAAAATAAAGCTAAAAACCAGGAAAAACGCATTTTCATATATATAAAACGCGTGGGATGTATCTGGTCGTGTGCTGTGCATGTATCGAACAATTTCTCGTTCTCGATGGAAAGCCATTCACGGAAAATCGCGCCGGTTGAATCGACGTGTCGAGGATCGCGGGCGCGAGCGTTCAAAGATCGTTCCCTCAATTTCCCCGAGAGAGGGATGAGCCGCGAATATAAAAAAAAAAAAATAAGCCTCAAAACTTTGCCAATTCTCGGCTCAAAGACTCATCCGCGCTTTTCTTCAAACATTTTGTATTTTAACCGGTAAATCATCGGCGGGGATCGCTCGGAAAAGCCCGATTAGCCGAAAAAACATGGCGCGCAAAACACGTCGAGGAGCATCGAGAGATATCAACACAAAAAGCGATCTCGCTCTCTCGCCAAACATCTTTCGTTCCAGCGCCATCTATATATAGCCAAACACGCTGAGAAAATAAAAATTTATTCTTTATCTCAGAATATATATACGGTACGGTCGCTCTGGTTTCGTTTCATTCAATGCAAAAAGAGCTCTCTTTCAAAACGTGCACAGTGTGCTTTATTTCGTATTCTTTGGCTCTCCACGTGTTCTACTTATTTATTTAAATAGAATTCAAAATATTTAGATATAAATATTCCGGTCTTTCGTGGATTTTTGAAGTGATAAATAATTTTTTGTATAGAAATAAAATAATAAAAATGAGAATATTAATATTGTGAAAGAGTGCAGGGTGCCACGCTTTTGGATATTAATAACTATAATGATATATCGAGCACCCCACATTTAAACATTTAGATATAAATATTTTGGTCTTTAGTGGATTTTGGACGATACACGTGATAAATAATTTTTTAAATAAAAATAAAACAATAAATGATAATATTGATAACTATACTGTTATATCGAGCACCCCAAATTTAAACATTTAGATATAAATATTTTGGTCTTTAGTGGATTTTGGACGACACACGTGATAAATAATTTTTAATATAAAAATAAAATAATTTAAATATTTAAATATTTTGGTCTTTAGTGAATTTTGGACGACACACGTGATAAATAATTTTTAATATAAAAATAAAATAATAAAAATGAGAATATTAATATTTTGAAAAAAGCGTGGGGTGGCACGCTTTTGGATATTAATAACTATACTGATATATCGAGCACCCCACGCTTTTTTCTCAATAATATCAATATTCTCGTTTATTATTTTTTTCTGCATATATTTTTAGAAAAATACGCAAGTGCGTGATGGGAAAGAAGAGCGAGAAAAAATATAAGGTAAACGTCCCAATAGTTCGACAGCTACAAAGGTTTTTTCACTTTATTAAAAAAATATATTCAGACATAAAAATCTGCTTCTAATTCACATCTAAACTGCAGTCTGATATTTTATCGATCCAAAACTCATTTTATGTATTAATTTTAATGCCCAATTTTTAGTAAATAAATTGTATTTGAACATTTGAATATATACGATATCCCAATATAGTTGAACAGAAAATCGTCTCTGTCTCTGAGGTTAAAAGTGACTTTGTCCTAATAAATTATTAAACCTCTTTTCACATGAAAAATAATTCATACAATTTTATTGAAAAAAAAAAGAAAAAAATAATTCCAATATTAAAAATAATACATAAAAAATTTTCCAACGATTGGGACATTTACCTTAGAGCATTTTTTTTAAAGTGAATAATACAACTGTCTCTGGAGTTAAAAGTGACTGTCCTAATAAATTATTAAACCTCTTTTCACATGAAAAATAATCCATACAATTTCAAAAGAAGAAAATAATTCCAATATTAAAAATAATACATAAAAAATCGTCCAACGATTGGGACGTTTACCTTAGAGCATTTTTTTTAAAGTGAATAAAACAACTGTCTCTGGAGTTAAAAATGACTGTCCTAATAAATGATTAAACCTCTTTTCACATGAAAAATAATCCATACAAT
>JAPYYW010004376.1:5592-17137 GCA_030522545.1 Cremastinae sp. A BG-2022a
GTTTTTTACCAAATATATTAATTTTGAAATGTAAAATATTGTTGTAATACAGATAGATTTCGTGTCTCCGAGGCGTCCGAATTATTTGTCACATTTTTTTCGCCGGGACGTGCATGTGTGCTGTAAAAAGGAGCGACGACGTTTTTTTTTCTTCCGGATTCGATAAAATATTTGAGAGAAAAATAATAGGGGAAACGAATGTGGAATGCTTAATGGTTTTCGAAGATGCTGACGCGATTTTTTGAGGTTAGGAATCGGCTCTGATGGCTCCCGGGCGGTCTTAGTCAGGCGGGAAGCGCCCGGCGTGGTTAGAGACGCCTCCGCCAGGCGGCGCACCGCTCGGTCGCGTCCAGCGTCTCGCAAACGTCGCTACTGGGATTTGGAATTGATCTTCCGACTCGGGTTTCCTTGCTCGCATCCAGTTGACAAATCTGGCGATCCCCGAGGCCTACTAATATCGTTGAATACTCGTCGATTATTCCAATCGAACGCCCTACGATAATTCGACACGGCGCTCTTGGTCTCCCGAAGGCGAAACACCTCTCGAATTTTCCCAAAATCCGTTCAGTCACTTTGCAAATTTATCTTTGATTTTTTGACCATTATTCGACGAAAATTGACCATTTTTTTTGCAAAAATGGAAAGCCTGGGTTCTTAAGTTTCAGATACCAATGGAAAAATTTAAATTTTTTGTGATTATTGTCGCCATAGTTGTCAAAATTTTGAAAAATGTCAGCTAAAGTTTATAACTGAGCTTGCAATATCAAAAATTTTATTTAAAAAATTTTTTTTCTTCTTTAATTTTGTGTCTTTTCATAATGGTGGAAGGCTTCTATATATTTTATACAAAATTTTTTATAAAATTCGTTATTTTTTAAATTGTAATGCATGTTCTGTAATTAAAAATGTTATAAAAATGTGCACAAGATTGAAAAATGTCAAAAAAATCGTTTGATTAATTCTGTAGAAAAAACTTAGTGCTTTATCCCAAAATTGTAGAGTAAAATTCTTAAATTAAGGTAGTTCTATCATAAAATTGTTTTCTTAGGATTTTGTTGAAAATTTGCAGAAACCTTCTTTGATATAATATGCAATTGTATATTTAATTTTAAGAGCTTTCAGTACGAAGAACTCAAGGTATTTATTGTCAAAAATCATTAGTTTCTGCAGTCTCCCATAAGAGCACGTGTTAAATATTGTGATCTTTAATTCTAAATATTTTGGCTTTTGGGTAGTGGAACTTGTTGAAATTTTTCACAGCTCTTTATGGTACTTTAAAGAAGTTTCCTCAAGTTTTTTTAAAAAAATCTTAAGATTATGATTTTTTAAATTTTCATACGTACGTAACAAGTACACGTCACCTTGGATGACCATTAATTTTTAATATGTTGTTCTTGATACAATTTGCAACAACTTTTCTTAATAAACTTTTTTTGAAAAACCAAATAGAACGGAGATAAACTAAGATAAATTTTTATTAATTTTACTGCAATGATATAGAACTACCTTTAAATATGATATAGAACTACCTTTAAAAAAAATGTAAAAAAATAAAAAAAATTTCCAATATTTTTTATTGTCAATATATAGTCTGAATAAATATCAAAAATTGTTTAAAATTAAAAAAAAATCATTAAATTTTAAAGAAATCATGAAATGATGAAAAAATTGATTGTCGAAAACGTTCGGTAACATCGAAAGTGCATTTTTTTTTCATTTTTCTCTCCTTGGAACTTCGTCACTCGTCTATGAGAGTCGTTGAACTCGGGGACGAGCAGGATCGAAGTTAGACTCGTGCTATGGGCGTGGCCACCGCTCGTAATCCGATCCGGTCTCGTCTCTCAAATTTTTCAAATTTTCTCCTTAAAAATCTCCCCTCCAACAATCTTAAAAAATATCAAGAGTAATAAAAAAGTGAAATATTTGCCATATGCATTTTCGAGTTCGCTCGAATACACGTATAGCGGTACTGAAATTACTCTCGACTCGACGTCGAAGAAAAGCAAAGCGCAGTAGATGAAAAAACTTCACGCGGAAACGTTAAAATATATACTTCAATATTTTTCCACGAAATTTTCTCTCATTCGATCGTCAGTCAAGAGAGAACAAATATTTAAATAATAATCATGATAATTTCATGGAGAATCAGGTAATTATTATTTTTTTTTCATCTTCCACTTTTTAATTAGTCCAAAATGAACTTTAAGTGGAAAAAAAGTAATTTGGAGTGATTGAAAATAATTTTATACCAATAAAAATAATTTTAAGTGGATAAAAAAAATTTCAAGCGAATAAAAAATGATTGAAGCTGAGGGAAAAAAAATGGTCGAGTCGTCAGGGAAATGTGGAAGCTAAAAGTTAGTCAGGGGCGAAATGGGAAAAAGAGAATTGGAGAGGGATTGATTGTAACTGAGCGTGGCACACACACGGCAAAGTCTCTGAAAGACAAAGAAATTGAATTTTCTCGTAGCCTCTCTCATATCGCTTTTTTTCCCTTTAAAATTCCAGGGACGTTTGATTTAAACAAAGATCTGTCCGAGCCAGGCCACAAGGACGTTTCCGTACGAAAAAACGAAGACAGAATAAAAAAGCCTCTGTTCGCTTTCCAGATTTTTCAATCGGGCTCCTGACTCGCAATTAAATTGCTAATAAAATAAATGTCATGCGAGCACGATTGGATCTCAATGAAACAATTACTTTTTTCCCAACAATATGATTTATTTTTCTGTCAGACTTTCGATTATTTTCATTTTTTTTTCTTCCTCTCAATTTTCAAGAAATTACATGTCACTTTTTTTCGCAGCGCGGGCGTGCATTTTGTCTCTTTTGTGACAATTTTCGCGTCAGGTGCAACGAATCGAATTGAGGACGTTCAGGAGCCAATAACGTCGACCATTAATCGTCGAATTCGCGGTTTGACTTATCCGGACGACAGTGAAATGGGAGTAAGAACCATGAAAATGTTATATTGCAATTTTTTGAAAAACATTTCAGGAATGCATCCCAAAAAAACATTTTTAGGATGCTCTCTCAAGAATACTATTTTAGAGTGCACTGTGCAACATGCACTTTTGAAAATGCATTTTTGGAATTTAATATTTGAGTGCATTTTGCAGTATGCACTTTTGAAAATGCATTTTTGGAATTTAATATTAGAGTGCATTTTGCAGTATGCACTTTTGAAAAGGCATTTTTAGCATTTGATATTAGAGTGCATTTTGCAGTATGCATTTTTGAAAAGGCATTTTTAGCATTTGATATTAGAGTGTATTTTGCAGTATGCATTTTTAGAATTTGATATTAGAGTGCATTTTACAGTATGCACTTTTGAAAGTGCATTTTTAGAATTTAATATTAAAATGCATTTTGCAGTATGCACTTTTGGGAATATAGTTTTGGAGTGGATTTTTGAATATGAAATTTTAGACTATAGTCTCTGGCATGTGTTTACGAAAATGCATTTTAAAGAATGCACTTTTAGAATGCATTTTTTTCAGAATGCATTTATTTAAATGCATTTTTTGAGAAGACATTATTTAAAAATGATTGTAACTAAAATTAGTACATTACTTGTGAATATTTGAGTGTCGTATTTGAGAATAATTGTTTCATTCTGTAAATGCATTTATCAAAAAAGACTTTTATTGAGGAATATAAGTGACGGCTGTGTTAATAGAGAAGTTGAAAATTTGAAGTACTTGTTGCGCCCTCGATGCGAAGGGATGATAGGCAGATAAGAAAAAAAAGGGGTGAGCAGAAGAAAGAGAACGTGGAGAGGAAGAAAAAAAGCTTGACGTCTGAGAGGTGAAACGAAATGAGGGATGGGGATTGAAAAATAAAGGATCCAAGACAACTATCGTCCATATCCCTCGGGCGAGAGCCTCACTTACGGAAATTTCGTTCCTGCCTTTGCCATCGAAAGTGCCAGTGAGCCCGGATGAGGCCTGGAGCTTTTGTCGATAAGACAGAAACGAGCCAAATTCACCTCACGTCGCTCACTCAATTACACGAACGATTAAACTGTCCATCATTTAAAAAAAAAATTTTTTTCCCTCAACCACATTTATTAATTTCATTTTTCAAACTTATCTATTTATTTTTCAATCATTTTAAGCATAGTTTGACTCATTAAAATTATATATTTTATTTTATTAGTTTATTTTATATAAAAATTGAATTCTGAAAATTTTAATTTGTATTTAAATTTATTTATCTACATTATTTAATATCATAATAGCAACTATTTTTATTTTTTTGTCGAAACTTTTGTTTTAATGATTTCTTAACATAAATTTTTTTTTTCTGGTAATTTACATATACAGGGATTTCAAAAAGGGAGTGATGGGATTTTGGCTAAATCGCGATTTCCATCAGGCTCCTTTTATACCCTTTTAAATCACGTGGTCTATATTTCTCAAGGTTAATCAAGATGGCTGACCTTTTTCCAGAGAAAAGAGATGTTCGTCTCTCCTCTCGAAAATCCCTTTCGTCTTGCATAATTTTTTAATCAGAGCCAATGGGAGAGAACCCTGGTGAAGAACTCGAGGCTTGATTGCAACGGAATTTCACCTCCGAAGCTTCAATCATCCCCAAAATCCTTGTCATTTCTCTTTCACTTTTTTACAGCCTCTCGACAACGTTTGCACTGACCCGGATTCACTGAAAATCTTCTTCTGACCTTATTCAGCAGATTTACGTATTCTCGTATCAAAAGCAATCATTTTCCGGTTACTTTTATTTTTTTTAAACATTTTTTTTTATCTATTGCACAATTCTTTGAACATTTTTTCCAAGAATAAAAAACAATTTGAAATTCGAGTTATTCGCGTTGCCGCTAGATGGCGATGGCGTTAGTGTTTCTCGTAAACGAACCGCTTCTATTCCATTGTTATATAGATTCTCGAATTTATGATTTTTTTTTGTTTTCGCTGTCAAAAATGTTCCAAGTGCTCGCGAGTATCAATTTTTAAATGTTATTTAAAAATAATGACGAAAAATGAGGCGAATTTAGATGGAAAGTCTCAGGAAGCAAATAAAAAATTTGTTTCTTCGCGTGGTAGATGTTTTTCGCTCTCGCCGTTCCTCTGGACGATCCGCTGTCGACGAAAGCGATATCGGTCGCATTCTTCTTCGAGGCGAATTACCAGTTGACAAATTCGGAAACTGAGAAGGAAGGGAAAGAGCAGGAAGCGCGAGGTACGAGGTCGATCAGTCTCGAAGACGGGGCGAGTAAAAAAGACGGGAGACGCCCGAGACAACCGATATCCCGAAGAACTGTTTATTCGATCCTTGAGTCGAAATTCGAGTCGTTAGTATTCTCGATATTCGCCAAATTTACTGTCAGCTTTTTTGTACTTACTGTATCTTCGTACTTGCAACTTTAAACTATCGAATAACTATTTGCTATCTTTTTTTACGTATTTATTTTCACGTTTATTTCATTTATTATTTATTGCTATTTTTTCATATACTTTGTTGTTGCCATTTTTTACTTAATTTCATTTGTTGCTTTTTTATTTATTTCATTTAAAAACTATACTTTTATACAATTAATTTAATTTTTAAATAAATTTTTTAATATGGATTGAGATACTTTTTCCTTATCTCGTATGATCCATTATGGTATGAGATAGATAATTATTGTAATATTATCTCGTAATAGGTTGGGATTTCCAGGAAAAGCTTGTCTCTTAAGATCCATTTGCGAGACTTCCGGTAACTCTCTTCATCGTCACAATGGCCTTCTCGGTGATCTTTTGCGGATATTATTCACGTTAGTATCAAAAGAAAAAAAGCAATCAATCATTTTTTTTAAAAACACTAAAATCATAAAGTTCATTGTTTATAATAATAAATTGTATTATTTTTTGATTATTTATAATATTACAGACATAATAGTTATAATAAAATTTTAAAAAATGTATAAAAATATGAATCGATTAAAAATTGATCTGAAGGGTGGTTAAAAATTGTTGAATTGTTAAAAAGAAGATGAAAAAATGATTTTTATTTTGAGCGTAGAACGAAAAGATATTTCGACGGAAAAAATGAAGAGCTCGATAGATTGGAACAGAATACTCATGCATATGGATTCCTGGCCGGTCAAATGTGTCGAGCAAAAAAAGCCCTCTTTCCCTTATTCGTTCGACGATCTTTTTTTCCTCTCGATTTTTTCTGCTTTCGCTTAAAAGGCCTTTTATTAAATTCGATGGCGAATGAAATTGAGATCGCGGCGAATTTCGCCACCGCGGACGTTTTTGAATTTCGTTTTTTCGAACCTCCCAGCTCGTATAACATGCAAATCTTGTCTTTTGTACTTTTTCTTTTTTATAAATTTTTATTAATATTTTTTTTTAATCCTTGCCTCATGGAAAACCCCTTTTGTTTTCCATTTTTATTTTTATTTCGTCCCAGTGTGCACTTTTATTGAATAAAGTATTGTTTAATAAAAAAATTACATTACCTTGTAATTATTAAAAAATAAATTGGAGAAAAATGTTTTTCGCAGAATGTTCTTGTAAAATGTAATTTGTTTAAATCTTATTTTAGATTTTCGACAAAAATTGTTAGTTAGTTTCTAAAAAATGGTACTTTCTTGTAAAAATAATTAGACATTAATTTTTATTTTTATTTATTTATGATTAAAAAAACGTTATATTTTCGATATTTTTACCAAAAATTATTAATTGCTTTTAAAAAAGGTGTACTTATAATATTTGAAAAAAAAAATAGTAAAAAAATGTGTTATTTTTTTTTCATGAAATTTTGTACTCGACGTATTTTAATTATGTGAATATTTCGCAAAGATAGAAAGAAAGCGTAATCGTGCAATTTCGCAGACCGTCATCCTCTCTCGACGAGAATTTGTCCGACGATTACGCGAGGGCGGAATTTCGTACGGACGGGAAGGAGGATTGCAGCGTCGCCCATCCACTCTGTCCCTTCAACATTTACGATTATATAACGAGCAAGGAAACGAATTTTTTGTGAAAATTATCAGAATCCATTTTCCCAACTACTCACAATGTAAAATAAAAATGGAATAAAATTTAGAAGTATGTTGATAAAAACCAGTTACGTGAATTTTCAATTTTTCTAAATTTCAAAGACGATCAAATCAAATTTACGAAGAACAAATTGATCAATTCATTTTCAAATAATAAATTTATAAAAAATCATTTGTTTGCTTGCTATGGTTTAGATTTTTATTAAAAATTTGATCTAAAATAAATAATTATTGTTAAATAAGTGTGAAAAATTTCAATTTGGTTGAATTTTGACATTTGTTTGATTTACAATAAATTGTGCATTTTTGATTCTTTATTTTATTTTATTTGTAAAATGTTTTATTTATTTTATTTATTTGCTGTTGTTATTATTTTTTTTTCTGATACAAGAAACCAGTAGTCGTTACGTGGTTTGATGGGTACGCGAAAAAGCGAGCTGAACCGTCATAACGTCGATATCGTTTCCAATTTTACATGAGAATTGCAATCAAGTCGAATAGACCCACAGGACACTCGTCGTGATATTTCGAGCAGTTGCCAGACCGTCCAATCGATTCCGCTTCGTGAACGTCACGTGGCAAATTTTCGGACCTCGACGTCGAAGGACTGTAAAAAATTAAAAGGTTTTACCCCTTTTTAAATAAAAAAAATAATTTTTTTTTCAAAATTTACATTTAATAACAAATTTAAGTATATATAGTTGTAATAATTATAATTTTGATATAATACTGACGTAAAGATAACGTGAACGACGTCACCGACGATTCCGTTGTGATGGAGCGTGAATTGTGAGGTTTCGCAGATGGTTCTCAGGAGACACTCCCTGCCAGGTAGACCGAAGCTTTCAAAGAAGGAAATAAGATGTATTGGAGTCGAGAAAATCGAATATTCGGACGTTCGAACGTCAATTTTATGTTTCAGGATCATTTTTTACGTTCAAAGGTCAAACTTGACGTTTCAAGGTTATTTATGACAGTCAGAGGACATTTTTGACAGTAAAAGATCACTTTCGAAGATCGATTTTGACGTTTTAAGGTTAATTATGACAGTTAGAAGTCATTTTTGACGTTTGAATATCAATTTTGACATTTCAAGGTCACTTGGGCTAGTTAGAGGTAATTTTTGACGTTTTAATATCAATTATGACATTTCAAGGTTACTTGTGACAGTCAGAGGTCATTTTTGACGTTTGAATACCAATTTTGACATTTCAAGATCACTCATGGCAGTGAGAGATCATTTTTTAAAATTTTTGAAGCTCATTTTTATCGTCGATAAATTATTTTCGAGTCACAGGTCATGTTTGACAATTTGTAAATCAAATTTGACAAATTCTATTGTATTTTGGACTTTTATTTTGCAATTTTTAACTTTTTTCGACACACCTTCGAAATTTATTTTCCACCGTGGCGTAAATCGTGATTCTGTCGATCGGTCTTCTCTTTCGATAAGTTTCCCTTCTGTCTCGCTCGTTTCCTCGGCCCTCGATCACGTAAGGCTCGAAATCCGTCGAGTTTTGAGGAAGCGGGTAAGTCGCCTCAAAGAAGTACGACAGCGAGATCGAATTGCTCGGCGCCTCGAGCGGAACGGCCAGAGCGAAAAAAATCTAATTAATTTTAAATTATTTAACGAATTAAACAAAATAATGTAACTAATAAATTAATTTAATAAATTCATTTAATAAGTAAAATAAAAAGTAAATAGTATAATAATGTAATTAAACGAACGAAAATACTTAAATGTGTTTAAAGAATATTAAAAAAATTAAATTATTATTAAATAAAATATATAAATAATTTTTTGAGTCAAAAAATAAAATTAAAAAAAAGAAATTGTTTAAATTTCTTTGACACGCCACGAGCGGAACGGCCAGAGTGAAATAAACACTAATTCAATTTAAATTATTTATCAAATTAAACAAAACAGTGTAACTGATAAATTAATTTAATAAATAAAATAAAAAATAAATAATATTATAATGTAATTAAACGAAAAAAATACTTTAATGTGTTTTAAGAATATAAAAAAATTAAATTATTATTAAATCAAATATATAAATATTTTCTTGAGTCAAAAAATAAAATAAAATAAAATAAAAACAAAAGAAGTTATTTAAATTTCTATGACACTTTTTTTATTTAGGAAATAATTCATGGCGATTATTTTTTCTTTTTTTTTTCATAGCTTGATTTTCTTCTTTATCATCGTCAAGTGGCGTTTTTCCGGCCCGGCGAGCCGTTCGCCCTCGTAAATCGCCGAAACGATCCACGGAATTCAAAATGGTACGAAATTCATTTATTATGGAGCGGAAAGGCTCGGGAATGGGGGGGGAAGGGGGAAAGCGACTCACGCCCATGGTGCTCGTTTCCGGAAACGGAAGCGCTCGTATACGTCTTTGAAAAACTCTCGCCATTTCGGAATCTCTCCTAGATGAGAAAACTTGCACCAGAATTTCCAACCCCACAGCTAAATATCTGCAAAATTTTATTTTATTTTCTTTTTATTTTCAAAAATTCTCCTTTTTTCAAAAAAAAAATTCAGCAAAAATAAACTCAAACTGTGATTTATGCATTTTCCATTTTTTAAACATTTTTCCTTGCATCTACTTATGTAAAAAAGGAAGAAAAAAATTTTTTAAACAAAAAATTGTAATAAAGTCATACGAGTATTTTATTATTTGACAAAAATAATAAATTAAGACAGTAAAATTTTGTTATCACGAAACAAATTGTTTACCTGAGGATATGGAACCGTAGAATCATGCCGAAAAATGTGTCGAGAGTGATGGAAAAAGAAACAAAAAAAAAATGAAAAAAATCGAAATAAATTTAATTAGCAAAGGGTTTAAAATTTTTTAGTTTCCCTTTGAAATGAGTCAGGCCGGGAGTTAGAGCGCGAACTCTTTTTTCAACGATCCTCAACCAGTGAATACTCGAAACTGTGCTGCCCCTTGTGAAAAAACGTAATCGTCGTTTCTTCAAAAAAAAAAAAAATCAAAAAATACACAGAAAGAAAGAGAATGGGAATGTTAAGATTTTTACCAAACACGTAACGGTTTTTCGAGCGTTAAACGACGTTTGCACGTAAAATTTTCAGTCCTCCCTCTCGGTGTGTCGAAAAAAAAAATAAAAAAAAAACAGGTTTCGAGAGAAAAATTTTCGGAGCGAGGAGTAAAAAAAGACTCGAGTTATTTTTCTTGTGTCTCGAGAATGAACGCTTTTCTCCTTCTCTTTCTCCTCTCACTGCTCGGACACTCTCTCGACGTCGTCGTCGTCTCGCGTCTCAACGAAAAATTCGACGTTCGCGAGCTCCTGCGAAAAAAACGTCACCTGCTCTTCCCAGACCCTCTCAAGAGCGAGACGAAGGTTCAGGTACGAAAACACAAAAATAACCAATCATAAAAATCGATTCATTCACGTAAAGAAAATTTGTTTAACTTTAAAAAATTTTTTAAATTGATTTTTAATTAATTAATTAATTATTTGTTTGATTAATTATGTTTTTTCCACAATTTGTAATATCGTCACTTGATTTATATAATAAAATATTAAATAAAAAATAATAATAATGAAATTCGTACTTTATTGATAATTAATTTTAGTATTGTTATTATTTGTTAATTAAAATTAACAAAAAAGGTTGATGGATAGTCTATCTTTCGAAATAATGATATTTCAGGTCCTCTTTGGTCTCGGTTTGCCAATGGAATCCGAAGTTTCGATGACTCTCGGCTACGTATTAAAGTGTAATTATCGTTTACCCTACAACTCGACGGAGCTCAGCCAAGGCACGTACGTGCGTTACGAACGAGATAAGCAATCGAGAAGATCCTCTCCTGCCAACGAAATTGGTACAGCAATAAAAAGTTTTTTTTTCAATTTTACATATTATTATAAACAATGATAATAATAATAATTTCACTATTATATCTTAGAATAGATTTTTCTAATAATATTAATATGTAAAATTATGTAATGTATATGTAGTGAATTATTTACATACGTTACATCTGAGTGTAGTACAATATACTATGTGTATTATATTACATATAATATACTATGTATATTATATGTATATTATAATTTGGTATGTATATTATGTATTATATACTTTATATAATATACTATATATTATGTATATTATATAAAAAATAATATAAAATATACGTACAGACTATACATGCATGCACATATCATACTAGCAGGCTTTGCACCCTCGCGATAATAGAAAAACTGATCTAAAATCCAGTTTTTTGGCTCATTCTATATGAATTTTTCAATTTCGACCCGAATAAATAGCATTTTCGTTATCTACGGGAAATTTCCGATCGAATAGGCTCTTAAAATCGAAAAAAAAATTTCAAAAAATTTGGTGAGTCAAACTGGGTCTCGTGGACCCATGAAAATTTTAATTAGCAATATCTTTCCTTTTTCTTGACGAAATGAACTTTATAAAGTGTGGTTTTTAAAGATTTTTGCAAAACTAAGCGAATGGCGTTGGAATTACGTTAATACATGCATTTTTTAAAAAGTTATGAC
>JAPYYW010004377.1:0-11539 GCA_030522545.1 Cremastinae sp. A BG-2022a
TTTATTAAGAAAAGTTGTTGCAAATTGTTTCAAGAACAACATACTCAAAATTCAAGGTCATCCAAGATGACTTGTACTTGCTACGTACGTATGAAAATTTAAAAATTCATAATCTTAGGATTAAAAAAAAACTAAAGGAAGCTTCTTTCAAGTACAATAAAGAGATGTGCAAAGTTTTAAGAAGCTTCACCATCAAGATTTCAATATATTTAGGATTGAAAATGGCAATATTTAACACAGTCTCTTATAGGAGAGCACTGAAAATAGGGATTTTAAACAATAAATATCTCAATTTCTACGTGGTGAAACCTCTTAAAATTTGGTACGCATATGCGTAACGTATCAAAGGACTGTACCAATTTTCAACAAATTCCTAAATAATCGATAAAACTATAGAACTACCTTAAATCTGTGAATTAATTCTATTGGTCGTATTTTAGTTTGTTAAAAATTGATAAGCCAATTACGTTCGGTGTGATTTGATAGTGATTTCTAATTTGCTATACTGAAAATATATGAAAGGGACATATAAACATTTCGTCATCCGTCGTAGGAATGCTGAAAGGATGGAAAATGTCTCTTATTACATCGTGAGATTGTTTATGAAAATAGTGAACTTCGAAATTTTGAGTCCTCGAAACATAATCCAGAAATGTTCTTAGAAATAATAATATTCATATCCATCACGGATATACTAATTACTTTTTGGATTTGCTTTATGAATAAGATAATGGAAGAATGCACGAAAAAAATACCTTTGAATTTGGTCGACAAGCTACGTCAGTTAGGGAGTTACTTTTCATTTCGCTGTAATGTATATTTAGAATGTTTCGGGATGCTGGAAAATCACGCTGAAACGCTTGAGTAAATTGAAAGCTTATTTCGGTTTCACGAGTGCGCGAAAGGTTCATGCCCCGGGAAAAAAAGAGTAGCGGGGGAAGGAAAAATGGCTCGCTCGTATACGCTTCTGCGGGAGAAAAAATACTCGTGAAAACGCGAAAAATACGAAGGAAAAAAGCAACCGGGAAAATATCGTGAGAAAACGGTCCGCGCGTTAATAAATTATTCTCGTCACACATTCCTAACGAAGATTACGGCTTAACGAATGAGAAAAGTACGAGAAGATAAGAGAGGATATAAAACTGGGATAACTAAAGAGAAAAAGTCCCCGTTCGCTGCTCGGAAAAGAAATGACAAGGATTACCGAGATCTCGCTCCGCGTGGCAAGCATTTTTTTTCTGATGGAATATTAAACGAGCGTTCTTTCGGTGCGATGCCGACGAGTTCCACTTTGCTGTAATTCATCAAATTCTTTCAGACAGAAGAAAAAAATGGATGGAAAAAAATAACAATAACAATAATAATAATAATAATAATAATAAACGTTTGACGTTTTATCGCGTTATTTTTCTTTTCTTTTCTTTTTACCGATCTTGTTCTTTCCTTATGCTTGATTTCTTGAACTCGACGTATGCTCTTCAATCGAGGGTAACATTTTTTTACGAAAACTTTCAGAAGTCGCGAGCAAGGATATAAAAAACAACGACACACTGAGAATTTTCTCAACTTCTCTTCCTGACGCTCGTGCTGGGACTGAAATGCGGTACTTTGTACAAGAGTTTTCATACTCCTGAAACGCCAGCTCAGCGCTAAAGGCTAAACCCTGCCAGACCGTGTAAAAATTCGTTTACTTTCACTTCCACGATGGAGGAAACTGCGGAAGGGCTCGTTTCGATTTTCTCACTCGGACCCGATCCTTTTCACCCTCTCATGTACTTCCGGCCAGGGTGTTGGACTCTGTACTTGTGATTCATGTAATATTCTTGTTTGGGATAGAAAAAAATTACCAACGAACAGATAAGCCGAAAAAAGATATACAATAAATATTTTTCATTATTTTTTCAATATTTTATAAATGACTAATCGTTCATTACGAATTCGGCACATTCGAATTGATTATAAAATCAATATTAATATGACTTTTTTAACACGAGTTATGGATTCTGCGCATATTTTTAATTGAAAGAACTAACTGAGCTATGTTAATTTCTTTACATTTTAATAATTTTTATTTTTGATATCGAATCGATTTGGTTTATCACCCTAGCAGATAGTGCGATCCTTACAAAAGTGTGAGGTTTTAATGCAATTTATTAGACTCTATTTTTTGGTCATAATTTGATCAATTTATTTGTTACTGCTATCTCCCAAATTGATTAACTATTTATTAAATAATTTTGACGCTTCAACTTTATAATTAGCTTAACGAATTAAAAATGAAAACATTTTACAAAACTTTGTAAAATTTGTAATTTTATCATAAAAATTATCCAACACAAGAAAGAATATTACAATTCTTATTGAAAATCTGATTACTCTGCAATCGCATTTATACGTGTCGCCTTTTTTAAATAACTTATTACTTTTACAAAATATTTATAACTTTTTGTATAAAAACTTTTGTAACCTAACTCGACATGTAAGCTGCCTCAAAGTATTTTTCATACATTTTTCCCTGTAAAAGTGTTTGCCTCGTTGATTATAGTACGTGCGTGCTGTTTTTCGGTACACGTGTGTTTACTCAACTGAAGGAAAAAGTTATCGAAATATTCCTCTACTTCGTTGCTCTATTTTTCTGAAAGCATTATACTTGTCTATATATAGTTAATATGTTTAATCACCTGAAGGAAAAAGCTGGAGGACTTTTTCTGTTTCTTTGTTATTTTCTGAATATATTATATTCAGAGTCAAGTTTTCCAAAAGTGGATTTTGATACTCTATCACTAATAACCCAATACACCTACAGTCGTAATAAAATTTCGACATACATTGTCAAATTATTTCCTAACGTAGTTTATTTATTAAATCGTACGTTGTTCAAATCGCAAATTAAACTTTTTTTTCATACTTACAGACAGACAGTCGGGCCTGAACTACCTTAAATTATAAATTTAAATAATATGTTAAAATTATTCATACTGCGGATAGAAAAAAGTTTAGATAATCATTAAAAAATCAAAAAAGTAACAATAAAATAATTTCACAACATAAAATAAAAATTTCTTTTCGAGTTATTGGCTTTTCAAGTGAAACGAAAAACTGTCAAAGGAGAATGACAAAAACTATCCGTAAAGCTGATATTTTTCGTGATCGATTATTCATCATTTGTCCTAATGGAGAAATAGGATCGTCCGAATTGTTCTTTCCTCCGCCAGTCAGCAGCAATTTGGTTCAAGTGCTCATGAGGGGATGGAAACATGAAGAATTATTTCTATCTCCGCCGAGAATATGATCTATCGCGAAAAAAAAAGGAAGGATGGCCAAGCAATTATTTTTATTTTACCAGGTTCACTCGATGTGCGTTATAGAAGCGTTTTTTTCCTCGACCGGTTTACCCAACACTGAGAATTTTTTTTCACCGAGTCGAAAAAGCTACGTTCAATCATGATTCTCTCTTTTTTTTCTTCGTCTTCTCGTTCCTCTCTTTTTCCCCTTGCTGAGCCCGCGGCGGGTGGCGAGCAATCGCATCTTCCTTCCTCGTACGAACAATTCGATTGATTTACGATCTCACCAATAATCGTGATACCACTGAGAGTAACAGCCCCGTTCTGTACAAACGGCAGAGGCTAACATTTCGCTTATTTTTCTGATTTCCCTTTCCGACGGAAACGCATACACTTTTATCGAAACCTCGCTGGATTCGGGAAAAAAAGGGAACCCGATAAAGTAGGGGAAATGTATATGAAAAGATTATTCTCAGTACGTACTATGAGAATCGTTAGATCAAAATATCTCACCGTTGTGGAGAAATATTTTCATTTTAACGATTCAATACTGCATGGCTGGAGAAGTGCTATTTATTTTTTTCTTTACTAAGAATGTATGAGAAATATTGTTAAAAATATTACAATTGGATTATTTTTTGGTATGTTGATGTAAAAGTATATATAAGTATATATAAAAAAATAATTTGGTAGCAAATTGGGAATCGTTTAACTGAATTGTCCAAGAGTTATCAAACTTCAAAGTTGCTGATACTTAGAATTACGTAAAATTCTTAAATTTGTCCTGTAAATTTAAAATTACGACATTATTCTGAATTTTTGAAATATAAATTCATATATTTTAGGTTTTTTATCATTTTCATAAAAGATAATTATTTGGAAGTGGGGCTTTTTATTTTTTAAATATATTTACATATTAATTTTTTTTATATGTCATAAACAATTTTTCATAAACAATTTCAAAATACGTGAGTGGCCAATTGAGCTAGTGAATCTAAAACATGAAAGCAACTTTCTAGCAAAAGGCAAAGTTTGAGTTTCATGAATCGAATATTAAGAATTTACTGTTGGGTGGGATTTTCCGGCCAAAACGTTTTCAATAATGTAACTTACAAATATTTTTGTAAATAACAAGACGAATATAATTATCAAAATTTTATTTCTCTTTATTATCTTATTGAAATTCCTTGTCAGGTAATTTATTATAATTCCAAGAAAAAAAAAGAATATAAAATTGACTCGGTTATTAATTACAAAAAGAGCTCTTACGTATAATTACGAGACACTTCTGACAATTATATTCTAGATTTAGTCACTGCAATTCGAGAACACTAAACTAAATTAATGTTTAATCAGTGATTAAACGTTAACGCCGTCGATAATATTTTACATCTTATAATATAAGAACGTTATTTAAGCTTTTTTATGACTAATTTAATAATTACTTTAATAATTACGTCATTTTTACAACAACAGTCCAAAAATAAAAGTTAATATAATAAAAGAATTAAAGTAAAGCTGAAATATATTTTATTTTAAAAACTCGATGTATTAAATTGATAAAATGATTTATTTTAAATCATACTTTTTTATGTCTATAATGTAAACATAATTAAATTGCCTATTATTTATAAATAATCATATTAGTAACTGTACATATGTCTCAATATACATATATGGTAAAAATGAATTACATATCTTATTTATATTTTTTGATTCACATTAATATTTTATTATATTTCAAATTTAGATTGTATTTTTCATATTGAGTCAAAGGACTCGTTCGAATAACGAGCTCGGGAAAATTGTCATGTTTTACATGGGGTTATCGTACCTCAGATTCCTTTTTTTTCCCTTTCGCTTTCACTGTACGTTTCCTCTTTGATTCCCCGATGGCCCTCGGGGCGCGTCTCTGTTGTCCCTCCGCGATTTGTTTTTCACTTCGGGCACAACGGCAACAACGTTCGTGGTAAAAGTTGATCCCTTCTTCCCGTTTGGCAATTCCGCGTCCTTGTGTTGTATTCTCCGGACAAGACTGGACCGGCACCGCGCCAAAGCGGATTGAGCCAATTTAAGGTCCACATCGAAAAAGCGCCAATACACGCGACGATCGAGAATTCATTCCTTTTGACCCGAAACTGCCTCTCCATTACTCATTGACAAACAAAAATAAAGACCCTTCGCGATACTCGTACGCAGTTCTTTACAAAAAAGTACATTTATCATGATTATTTATTTTATTTTATGTTATTATTTATTTAATAAATTGCTTATTATAGTTTTATATTGAATAAAAATGTATTTATTATATATAACTGCTTTGCGTATTTTTACGAATAATGATACTTTCCTGAAATAATATACATAAGAATTAAAAAAACGCCTTGTTAATTTAAGGTAGTTTTTATTGGTACAATAAAATTTTATTTGTACAATCATATCAAAAGATTTTATCTTAATTTATCTCCAAACCATGTGGTTATTCATCTCAACTTTTTATAAGGAAACATTCGTGAAAATTGTTTCAAGAGCAACATACTCAAAATTCAACATCATCCCAGATAACCTGCATTTGTTACGTATGTATAAAAATTTAAGAAATCATAGTCTTAGGATTTTTTTAAGAAACTAAAGGAAGCTTCTTTGAAGTACAATAAAGAGGTATTCAAAATTTCAACAAGTTCCACTAGTCAGAAGTCAAGATATCAAGAGTTTGAAGATCGTAATATTTAACACGTGCTTTTATGGGAGACTGTAGAAAATAGCGTTTTTTGACAATAAATATATCGAGTTCTACGTAGTTAAACCCCTTAAAATTTAACATACAATTGCACATTGTATCAAATAAGGTTTTAGGAAATTTTCAACAAAATTCTGAGAAAACGATTTTTTAATAGAACTATCTGAAGGCAGTTCCTTAGTGGTTTGATGATGAAAAAATATGTTTCATAGAATTTCTTAAAAATTGACGCAAAAAGTGTATATACATATATGAAATTTGGAGAAGCTTCACCATCTAGAAATTGAGATATTCGTTGCTGGAAATTATTAATTAGGACTGTTGGGATAGAAATACCTTAAACTGAATAATATAAAATCATAACCTGGAAATTTTGGAAACAGAATTTCGTTAAAAATTCCCAGATCTGCTTTAACTATTAATTTAAAAAGTAAAAAGTTGAAAAAAGATAATCTCCAACATTTCCATATTTCGATGTTTATATAGATAAAAGCTTATAAAAAGGAAAGAATAAAAAAGAAATCTCTATTATTCTTTTTTACTGGCTCATCGAGTGCTATCAATTCGATCGAAAATTTCCGTCTCGATAACTTGAAGAGAATAAAAAAATGACGTATAATACACACTTGGAGGGGCTTGCGGAGCTGAAACTTGCAGCGATGCAATCTCTTGATGGAGGAGGATGAACGCGGAGCGGTGAAAAATAGAGAAAAAAAAGCGTGGAAAATATGTAAGGAAAGTGGTTCTGGGGTGTCGCTGATGCTTCTTAATGGAATCCAGAACGAACGAGAATTGATATATACGTATAAAGTGTACGAACTACAGATGAGGGGATAAATCGCGGCTGGTCGGAATTTACGTAGGAGAAGCACGTAAGGCATTTGTAGAGCGAACTATTATGAGGAAAAGAGCCTCGGTAAGAAGGCGGTGTCAATGGGGAAAACCGCGATGAGAGAGTGAACGAAAAAAAATTAGGAAAAAAGATAGAAGGTAAAATGGCGCTGTGTACGTGGTGTCCGAAAAATCGTTGTCAAAACTGAAAAAATTAGATTCTATAGAAAATTTCGAAACGATAAGTCTTTGGGCATTTTTCGATCCGACGTAGCATTGACGAGTTATCGAGGTTCGAGCAGAAGCCAATCGGGAGCCCGCGAGTCACGTGACTGCGCGTCGAATAGTGGGGGGCGACGCTCACTGGTTGGTCAAACGGAAATTGTCGATAACTGCTCAACCGTTGGTCGGATCGAAAAACGCCCAAGCATTTTTCGCCTCAGAATTTCATCCCTGATCCGTTACTTTATATTTTACACCCTCTTCTGAGACACCTTATACTTTATTGAGATGACAAAAGCCGCAGCCTGATATCCCTAGGAGCTTTCCCGTGTCAGACGCTTCCTCTGTGTTCCTTTCTAACGCTACAGACTATATCGATCCCGCTCCCTCCTCGCCCCTCCTGTTTCCGATCCAACCGGCGAAAAGCTTTTCTTCCCCTTTCTCTTTCTCACTATCTTCCTCCCTCTCTCTTTTTCCCGATCTATATTGCATTCGCTCTCTCTTTTAACGGGTGTTCTAAATTACTTATAAATTCATATATATATTTTTAAAATAATTTTCGGTGTATTTTTTATAATGTTTTTGTAATTACAACGTTCAATATAAATTTTTATAATAATTAAAACATTTTTAATTATTTTAAAACGCATATAACAGTCATCATTAACTATTTAAGCACACTTTTTAAATAATTTTTACATGAGGCATTGTTCAAATAATAGTAAAAAAATTAAAATATGAAGTAAAACATTCATACAGTGCTTTTATCATACAGTTGTTATATGAATATCCCATAAGAAACAATATTAAGATTCTGAAATATCTAATATCTCTGAAATTGGTTCAATTTCAAAATGGGTACGTTTTTAATATATTCCAAAACGACGTATCCAAAATGTAACCACGTTTTATTAAATGCTAATGAATCAATTGACTGTCTCTACCACACACAATCAATTGTTGAAATTTAGACTTAACATTTATGACGTAGAATTCTCGTCAATTCTGAATTCTCATCAAACTCGTACGAATGAGCTATCAATGGTGTTAATTAATTATATATCTATAGTATGAATTAACATTTTATGAGTACACTTTTTATAATTTTGACATATGGGGTGTTTAATTAATTAAATATCAAAAAATTTAGTGAAACCTTTTCAAATTTGTAACTTATCAAAATTATGGAACAATTACGTAAGATTGACAAACTTATTTCATGCCAATGTTTGCTGGGAAACATGAATTAAATTGATAGTTATGTCACAACTTTTTGTGTATATTCAGGTCGAATATATTTTTCATAAAATTACGTAACAATTATGTATTTGACAAAATTATTTCATATCAGTGTTTGCTGGGAAACATGAATTAAATTGATAGTGATGTCACAACTTTTTGTTTATATTCAGGTCGAATATATTTTTCATAAAATTACGTAACAATTATGTAAGATTGACAAAATTATTTCATATCAGTGTTTGCTGGGAAACATGAATTAAATTGATAGTGATGTCAGCACTTTTTGTTTATATTCAGGGCAAATATATTTTCCATAAGAAACAAAACGTTAAATTCTAAGAATTTACAGTCCAATAATTCTGAAGTTACTTGGTTAATAATTTTTAAATGTAATCCAATATTTTATTGCATATTTTGAAACATCACGTTAAAAATTCAGTTACCCACAAAAATTCTGGAGATTTGCCCATTTTCGTATAAGGTACTTGATCTATAAATCAAAACCTTCCATCTCCCGAAGTATTGTCTCCTCGTTAAAGCGTTATAGTTCTTACTCTAATGCATCGCTCAGAATCACGTTTCTCATTACTGTTTTTCAGCATTTTTCGTGCAAACTTAATCCCATCAATCAGCTTAAGAATTTTTATTGGATGAGTCTCAAATTCTTCATAAATAGTTTTATAATTTTTTTTTCTCTTCACTCGACAGAGAAAATAAATATAGTATTTTTTAATGCGATTTTATGAAGCATCGAAACATTGATTAAGTTTTCCACGCTACATGGAAAATAATTTATTTATACATCGAGAAATGGGAAAGCACCTTGTGCCAAGCTCTTGAAGTGCACGTTACATATAAGCACACATATATGTACATCGATCCAATGGAAATAGAATGTGTAATGTTAACAAGAATGCTCGATCGTTATGTTTAGCGTTCGTGCATTGCTCACGGTCCACGTACCTATGTAATGTATACAACCCTCCATTGGTACATCGACCTTTACGGTTTTCGAAAAATAGGTCGTGACATTTGGAATTTTTATTTCAAAATTCATGAAGCTTTTCTTTCTTGTTTTTTTTTTATTCGCAATTCGAAATGTATGTTTTCTTATTGACATACACATTTTCCAAACTACTCATTATTTCATAACTGACAAATGACAAATAGCAGATTCAATTTTTGTTGTCTGTAAAATTTATTTTCATGTCATATTATACAATCTATGAACACATTTTTAAAAAACAAACAAAAAATTTGATTTTTTTTTTAAAACTGAAATAATAAATACTTTTTGATAGAGTATATAAATATTGTTTTTTGTGAATTTTCTGTGCCACTTATTTTTTTTAATAAATAATTTTTGTAATGGTCGTCTTTATCGAATACAAAAGAATTTTATTTTTTGACGTGATAAAATAAGTTTCTGTTTGTATGTGGTCGACATTTTTTTTCGTAGATTCTTGCTGTACGCTCTGAAAAATTGCATCAGCAAAGTACTTTTTTTACTGAAAAATGATATGACTTTTTCGTGAACTATTGAGAATAAATTCAATCAATTTCAGGGCCATTTTCTGATTGTTTGGAGCAACCGAGATATTTTATTCCACTTGACGAAGAAAAATATAGGCGTGTCAAGAAGAATTCTGAATATTATTTTTCTCCGGCTGCGATGAGGCGCATATCGAGAGCTTCTGGACTGAATCATCCCAAAAATGGATGACGCACCCTTGAGAAGACAAACCGCCCTCGTCCCTCTCAAGACGGCGAATAAGGGTAACCTGTGCCAATCCGAGCAATCTCCTCGAGCTTCGATGAATTTCGAATTTCCTTGTCGAAAAACCATAGAAAATTCATTAAAATTTATTCATTTACATTATCAAAAAATTAAAGATGATTTTTTTAAAAATAAAATTAAATTCAAGATATTTATTTAATAAGATGTCAGATTTTTTTATTTTGAGAATTTGTTAGTATAAAAAGCTTCACAGAAATTAATAAGCAATTATCTCTTATGTAAAATACATGGATTTGCTTAAAACATTATTTTAAAAAATTGCATTTCTTTGCATTTTATACATACATAACTGATGTAAAATCGCATCGTATCTCAATAAATATTTTTCCTAGATTTTTTTATTAACTATTTACACACGTATTTATTGTAAAAGTAAAAAACTTTAAAAAATTATTGAGCATCGTTTAGAAATATCTCATAAGAAATTTAAATATATAGTGGATTTATGTTGTATTTTATTTTATAAGAAATTGCTCGAATTGAGTTAAAATAATTGAACTGTGGAATATCTTCAAATCTGATATTAGTATTTAACATTATTATATTTGAAGTACGTTATTATCCAATCAATTTTAAGTCAAAAATGTAATATTCTTAAATGAACATTCGTTTAATATTCCCCTTCAGAATAACGTAGAAATAATTCAGGGTTAATGATTCAGAAATTGAATTTAGAAATATCAATGGATCGGAAATATTTGTCAAAAGAGACAATTGTAAATTTCAAATGTAAATCAGGCTTCATCGTGCGTATATGCTGGAATATATTAAAAACTTCCGGCATTTCTCATTCGTCGAGTTGCCCTGAATCTCTGTTTCATAATTTTAGCTAATCAATGATTGATTAACGATGGGTACAGGTTCACACCAGAAATAATAACCAATCGTGAATTTTGATGAATTTTCTAACAGGCTATGAGCCAGGAATAATTTACATCGAGTTTAACTTGTTCACTCATGAATTTGTAAATTGATACTGAGAATAACGAGAATAAAGCATCGGCTGATTCGACGAAGTCTCAGACAATGTGCCTTTCCGGAGGAGAATTCCAGGGAAGAAGATGGATGCTTCATGTATTATTTACATAGTTCAAATAACGCTCCAAAGTTAGACGATCCGACACACAGCTGACTCAATCATTGCCTCTTGTTCGAGTAACATCTTTATCGACACTTTTTCACATTATTTTCATACTTATATATATATATATATTTGACAGTTTGATTTTTATTTAACCCTTCATGTGTACACTGGGTCTTTGAAGGAACAGTCAAAATATTAAACTTAAATTCTTCACTTATGATTATATAAATAAATCTTATTCTTATTAATATATAAATGTGAATGTTTGTATGTTTGGATGTTTGTTACTCAATCACGCAAAAACGTTTGCAAGGATTTGAATGAAATTTGTCATAGAG
>JAPYYW010004378.1:0-11531 GCA_030522545.1 Cremastinae sp. A BG-2022a
AAAGTATAGCTATATTATCTAAAAAATGATATTTCATGGTTCAATTGTTCGGAAAATAATTAGACGAAAATTCGAAAAAAAATTCGTGTTTACGCATTTTATATGAAAGTATATCCTCTCCAAATTTCAAAGAATTTTAATTATTTCGTTATAACTATCGAAACCCCTTAAGGAGATAAGAGAAAGACAATCACAGCAAAAAGTAAATTCTTGACGTAAAATTCGTAAAATCCAGATTCTGGCTAAAAAGTTGCCAATTTTTTAAATTCTTACTTTGACTATGAATTGAACTAACTAACTTGAGCATATTTTAACAATAAATAATTTAAACATTTTTTATTGTTCGAAGAATAAAATAAAAAAAATTTTAGTAAAATGTTTTGAAATTGAAATTTTCAAATTTAGCAAAACGTTTTGCAACAATGGGTAACGAACGAACGTGTGCGTGCGTGTGCGCGAGACTAAATTTCGTTGAGGCTCGTGCCAGAGAGTTCCTCATGCCACCAGTTGAGCAGGCGACGCGGCTGCGTTAACGCCGCTCTCCACACTTTTCCGAATTCCTTGCAAACGCGAAAGTAGTAAATTCAAAATATACGTACGACTAAAATTTAAAAAAAAACACATAATTGATCCTGTCGAATGTCATGTGAATCGTTAAATTTTTTTTCTCAGTCTTTTGCTTAAAGAATTGCATTTATTGTTTAACATTTCGCCTTTATTGCATTGAATAATAATTTCCATTACTATCCTTACTAGCATGCATTTCAAAAATATGTTGGGTTGTGAAATCGAGCCAAAAGTGCAGGATAAACGAATGTTAACAGTTTAGTGGATAAAATCAAGTTTTTAAATCAGTGAAGCCCCGAATATAGTCAATAATAAAACATCATGGAGGAGGAAGGTGAGTAATTATTATTAATAAAAAAACGTGTACTCGTGAATTTTATTGTTTCTTTCGTTTGGATGAAAATAATTCTTAGCCCCGTATATATTTCGAACATGAGAAATTTGTTTTGTTTTGATTCTCACTAGCACGTTTATTTCCTCTTCAAATTTCAGTCATTGACTCATCAATTTAAAATTTATCAAAATTCTTCCTTACACAAACGTTTCCAATTTTATTTTATTTGCTTTCCGATCATTGAATCAGTTTGTGAAACAACAATAATTCCGGTAAAATAAATAGAACTTATCCCACCCTATTTTTTCATTCTCGAGGATGCGTGATTGAATCCCTCCAATTTGCAACTTATAATACACGAAAGTTTCGCATAATTCGAGACTGTACAAAAGCGGAAATTCCCCGTTAAATTAACTAAAAAGTAAAATCAATCAATCAAAAATGTTTGAAAAAAAAGTCTAGTATTGAAACGTGGAAACTTTTGAAATATACATTATTTTTCTTTCACTCAATCGTCATAAATTAATTCGTTTAGAAAAATGTGCAGCGCGAATGAGAAGCTTTTTTTTTGCCTCATTGAAGTTCCATTGACTCGATGCTTTATTTTTCTTTTTTTCCACAACGTATCGCAAGTTTTTAACCGGTAATGGCAGAAAGAAAAGCGAACGGTACGAACGTGGGACAATGCGAGCTGTCGATATCGGGTTCTCTACGTGCCACGATGATGAGGTACAGCGTAACTTCAGCACTTTCAAATAAATTTCATCTTTTTCCACCGGACTCCACAAGCGCTTTAAAAAAAGCAAAATTATCTTGATCATAATAACAATAATAATATACATATATTTATTCCGGATTTTGGCTTGGAACTCGGGCGATGACGCGAACGCGCCAAAAATACGCAATTTTTTGACAGAGTCGAGTTCGCTTCGAGCAGAAAAAAAGGACTTGGTACAAGAGTCTTTTTTTTGTCTACTGCGATATTTTTTTTTGCCGCTCCGTCCCTTTTCGCTTTCGTGCAGCTCGGATGTAAAACCGAGAGACGATAATGCACACCATAAATTCAAGACTATGTCAGTTGTCACTATAAATTCCTGGCAATTCTCGTGCCTCGCGACCTTCTTTCCCCATTTCTCCCATCGACGGGCTCACGCTTTTCCAAATGCATCGAGTAAACCACCGGCGATGCTTTTTTTCATTTTCGATCCTCTCTCATATACTATACATTATTATTTTTTCATTATTTTCTTTTTTATCTCCATTAATTTCAATTTAATGTGTCAGTATCGTTGTACTAATGATAATTATTATCTCGATGAAAATTTATAAAATTTTCGAGTTAACAAATAACAAATATGAGAATATAGTTTGTCTTTCCATTATATTATTTTCGTCTTTTCGCGGTTTTGCTTCGTCCTCGACACGTTGATTAATGCGATCCTCTTCGCGACTATTATTCAAATCTCGTTGACACACGTGGAAACTCAATTTATTTTTGTTCTTTTCTCAGAGTGTTTACTAGAATTTGAAAAGAAAGTTTTGAGTCAATCTTGTTTTATTATTTTCGTGAAAAGAAATTTTGAAAGGAGGGGAAAAAAAAGAGAAAATAAACTATTGTCAATTTCGGGAAAGCCCTTTTTCCGGTCGAGACTATTTCTCGGATCCCTCGCGCATTGTCATTCAAGCCTCGACGTCGGATGAATCACGTCACACACGAGTCCTCTCTATCCGGCCGACTGTTTTCCCGTGCCATTTTCACGAAAAAAAAGGAGAGTAGACACTCTGCCCGGAGATAAGAAGATTTTATATAGTCGATATCTCCAGATTTCGGGACAACTTTTTGAATGAAAAAATCAAATTTTGTCCGCGAATAAGAATTTTGTTTTACTTTTTCGAAATTCTTCCTCTTATCGGTCGCTCCGGGCAATCGTAACAAAAAATCGAAACATACAGTATAATATTCGATGCTACTTTACGAGACGATTATAATTTTCTATAATAACGAAATATATTTTAGTTTGGGAGAGATAGCAAAAAAAAAGAAGGATCGAGGAAGTTGGTGGCAAAGTTGAGGCCTTGAAAGATGAAGCAGACGGAATCGGTCCGCTTGATAATAATATCATCAATTGTTGCATACGAGCGCTCCGCTGTCTCCGCCGTATACTTTGCTCGCCAGTGAACTTGAACCAGAGTTAGAAACAATTGTTGCTGACCTCCGCGAGCTCTCGATACGCTTCCAGTCACTTATTTTCGCTCATCTCTCCATCGCTATATATCGACTCTATTTTTTCTTCTTACAGCATACGCATTGACCCTCCGCACTGTAATTTTCACTATACGCAACAATCGCACTGGGTTGTTAACGTCCGCGTTAATTTATCGACTTTTAAACGTGAATTTTAAAAATCGAACTGTTCGCTGAAATCTTATGACTAGAAAAACAATTTTTTTAATCGCGTTTCAACAACTTTTTAAAAACGTGTATTTTATATTCATTAATATTCCCAGGCTAACAAAATATGAAACTTTTGGACATTTTCCAATCGATGGCGATTTCTCCAAAATATTTATCCGACGGATTCTAATCTCATCATAAATCCTCTGAGGGGAAAAAAATACATATTTTTAAAAATAAGCCGAAATTAAATTTCAAGAAATAGACGTTTATAAGAAAAAAAATAACGTAAACAAGTTGATTTATTGTAAAAGAATTGAAAAAATAAGCAACGGTGACAGTTTACTTTGGAGCTGAAATGAAATTCTGATGGGTCCGAAAAATGTCATTTATTGAAAAAAGTAAATTGATGTAGAAAGAGGGGGATAAATAAGCGAATTATTGTACATCGGTGTAAAATAAGTGGGCGAGGGCCGAGACTGAAATACCACGTTGGACACGAAAAGTTGTTTTATTTTCGATTCTACGCGCGCTATTTATAGTAAACGAAGTGAGATGAGTAAGTGCGCGCGTGCGTCTCTTACACCTTCGCATTTTATATTATACATATATATAATATATACATATCTACGATAACGGGCGATCTCCTTTTTGCCATCGATCCTGCTCCCGCGCTGCCATCCTGCCGTGCGTCTTTTTCTCGAAAAAGAAAAATAGAAAAAATAAAAATAAAGGAAAAATCAAAAAAAATTAGACCCGAAGGCACGATCGACAGATCGACAGAATTTCATTCCTCCCTGAGGTACCGTCCCGTGCTCTCTCTCTCTCTCTCTTCTTTCCCCCTCAAAAAAGAAAAAAAAACAAGAAATTACATGAAATAAAAATAAAAACAAATAAGCAAAGGTTCCTCATGCGCAATAATTTATTTCGGGATTTGCGAATAATAAATAGATAAGATTTTTCTCGTTTCATCGAAATCCCAAGAGACGACAGCATGGCGGGGGAGGAAAATCGTTTTTCCAACTGGTAACAAAGTTTCGCGTTGAAAGTTTTATGCAAAGCGATTGAGTGAGGATATGGTTATAGTTTTGGAGCGAGCTCCCGCCGGTTGACGGTTCAAAAACCTACACCCGAGAGACGTATTCGCTCCGCACCGCGTTCGTCCCTCGAACAAACGAAACAGCTGTAAGTTCAGGCAAGTCGCCAAAACCAGCCGGATAAGAAACAAGATAATGCCCTCGGCCAATTTACTCGTGCCAATTTCACATTCATCTCGCTTTTTTCTCTATTTTTTTACCTAAATCTCATTTTTTTTAAATTATATACTCAATTTTATTCATCCTATTGACAGAATAATAAGCTATTTTTTTGTCACTCGCCCGTGAGACGAAACAATTTTTATTTTTTCAATTTCGTTGATTTCTACTTAGTAGAATAACATTCTTTTATTTTATTTATTTATTATGTCTTTTTGGACGATAAATGAGAGAATATCAGGTAAAATCTTGTAGCGATGTAGGTATATAAAAGCAGAGAGAGAGAGCATGCGAGTTAAAAAAATATGAGGGAGAATCCCTTTTGGGGCGCAGCAATTTGGGTCTCGCGTTTACCGAGGATCGTTTCGTCGGAGGGTTGAGCCAAGATAAAATCCTTCGAGGAAAAAAAAGTTACAAACGCGACTTCTTGACGTTTCGCATGAACACACGGGGACCTCGTTATGAAGCATCATCGTGACGGAGGAACTTTTTTTACCGACCGCACTGATATCTCGCCCATTTTCATACTTAGCGCATGAAAAAAAAAATGTTATTATTGATGAAGCAGTTTACGGAGGCAATGCGGTTATATCGATCTCTGCGCTGTAGCATAACAATAATTTAGCCAATAACTTTCCGACGGATTTCCCTTCCAGGTTTAAACTACAACGATCATTCGTGTGTATTTTACATTGTAGTCGGAATCGTATTCTCGATAATAATAAGTTGCTCGGAGTTTCGGCGAGCGTACGTACATTAATGCGGAAAACACGAAGGTTGAGCCAAAGCGAAGGAAGCGTCATATCGGGAATATCACGTACAAACTTTATACTCGCGGTTTTGTCCCACTCTCTACAGCTCGGGAAACGCGAGATACAAATTTCGTAACAATCAATTAAAATCACTTTTATTGATAAAATATTACGCACTCCACACATTATATCCTGGGCATTTTATTCTTAAATATTTGCAATAATTGAAGAAATTACGTACAAATCACCCCCGCAATTATAAATGAGAAAATATGAAAAAAATACATGGTCAATCTTCAAACTGTACTTTGGAAGTGAGAGTATATGAAAAAAATAATAATAATATGACAATTGAGGATACTAGAAAAAGTGCGGTAGGCGAGATAAAAAAGAATAAAATGATTGGTATCTATAGGATCGAAAGCGTATTATTAGGTTGGGTTGTCTGGGATCGCCGGGCACCTCATTATCTCGCCGAGCTGAACGTTAACGAGCGTCCTACCACCAATTCGATTAATTAAGTTAATGCGAGCCGACTATAAACCGCGGCGTTACAAGTAGTACCGGTGGGAGCAAATGGGCCAACTTTGCGAACGATACGCGCTATGGTAACACTAAATTATAAACTAAACACGAAATTATTATCATCCTATTTTCCACGCCATTATTCTTTCTCGTTCATCGAGAATCTTTCAAATGTATTTGTATACCTGTCCAACAATTTTCCCTAGATGAACATTTTTCTTTTTAATTGGTCTAAAGGTTCATCCAAATGTTCCCGTACACGAGGAGAATATTATTTTATATTAATTGTGTTTATTATGCTTTTACGGATGATAATAACAGCAGTTCGAAATATCTGCGGATTTAGCATAGAAATTTTTATCGGTTTCCCTTATAAATAAAAAATTAATAAGGGTTACAGATATTTTTCGCTTATTTCTTCGTGCATACGTACGTATATACATTAGGACTATAATCAAGTGTACATACATAGAGTAATTAGATGGAAGTATATGATAGTGTAGAATGATATGCGTCCGACATTATTTTAGTTATGTATTGTTGTTCATTATTGAGGTAAATATTTATAAAAAATATAAGGTAATTAAATCAAAAGTTCATTATCGGATAAATAATGGGTATATAAAGTAATTTGGTTTGTGTTGCAGAGAGCCCCGGGGAAGGAGCAAACGATGACGGGAGCGTGAAAGAACTGGAAAAACTTCGTGACAGATACGAGGGAAATGTGACAGTCTCCTTGTATACGGGCACGCTTTTAATCGCGGCTCTCGCCTCGCTCGCGGCCCTCATCGCACTCTGCATTCTGCACGCCGACGTGAGTTATTCCTTCAATCCGATTATTATTTAACAAGAATCAAACGATTGCATGTCGTCTTTTTTCCATTTTTCTCATTTATAGTGCATTTTACACTCGCATTCCTTATTCGTCTCTTCATATTATGTTTTTTTTTATATAAGCAAAGTATATAATGTCACTCGTTTTTCTTTCGTCCTGTATTCTTTTTCTTCTCGCCCTGCAACACGATCTTCGCCGAGTAATCTTCTCATCTGGCCATTTATTTCGTGCTCAGCTTGGAAAACAGAGCTTTTCATTCTATATACCCGTGAAACATAGATTTTTCTAGATCCACGTATTTTTTAAAAACCATCCTACACGCGTTTTTTTTACCAGTTCAAGATATTTTTTATAATCCTCGAATAATTGAGTTTGCAAATAATTAGTGGCCCAAAAAAACAAAAAAAAAGCGATAAAATGGACGGAACACCGTGAAAAGACTGCATTTTCTTAACGAGCTCGCGTTTTACAAAGAATTCTTTAATTCCGAGCCATCGGACCGAACGATAGCAATGATACAAATCCCTCTGGGCAAAAATCGTTACTCTCGCTATTTCAACATCGGTCAAGAATATCCTTTGAACTGACGAGAGGAAGTCTTTTGTTGAATCACAAAGAATACCCAAAATAACGGACAAAAATCACGATGAAGAAATAGAGTCAAATAAATTTTATGCTCGATTCGATTCATGATAATAAAAATTTATCAACATTTTTAGAGAATAAATGTGTCGATAATTTGTATAGTATAAGAAAATTAACGTTTTCAAATACTTCTCTTAAACGTGTAATTTTTGCTGTTTAATTCGGATATTGAGAGACATGTAGGTGAATTTTTGAAAATGAAATGAAAAAAAAATTTATATGTAACGAAAAAATTAAAAAAACAGGATTTGAAAAATTTGGTGATGCCGGCATCGAGCCTAGCGACGATGCTCGTTGGCTCGCTGAGCCTTCTCGGTGTGACGCAACTACCATCGATCGTGAGATCAAAACGTGCAAGGTTCGCGATCGGTCTGATCGGCTCAGTGATCCTCGGATCGAGTATTCTAATCCTCGGAGGATCGTTACCGCTCTTTGCCTGTATTATCGCCGTTATCGCCGCCCTGCCGAGGATGACCAAACAGGAACCTATCTTCGTAGCGCTTCTTCTTCTCTTCTCATCACTCGCCAGAACCCTCATAATCTACCACGACGAGGACACCAGTGCCCTTTATTTCCAGGTTTTTATCATCTTATGTATAAAAATTTACCTTCCGTATGTTTATGTCCACAAAACTCGGAAACTAGAACATTTGAAAATATATTTGACAAATGCCTATCTTCGAGACGTGATAACTTTTTGAATAATTTATATATTAATATTATTCTAGCGCTATTCGTTTCATTTTGCAAAAATCTTTTTAAATTCCCCCCTAATAGACTTGATTTTGTCGTGAAAAAGAAAATTCACGAAGAATCTTTAATCGTTTTTTGAATATTTCAATATGAATTCTTAGATTTTGCCCCGAATAAGTATCATTTTCGTTATCTACGGGAAAGTTCCGATAGAATAAGGACTTAAAATTGAAAAAGAAAATTCAAAAAATTCAATAGTTGCCCCCGAGCCACTATAACCTGCTAGTTTATGCCAAAAAAACAATTTGTATATTACATAATAATATAACTTATATACAAATAAAAGTACTTATATAATTAAGAGGATTTTGGAAAGTATTGCAAAATGAGTCTATTTGGAAAGGTCGGAGCTGACTGTGTCTTTTTATTGGCGGCCGTAATCGGTGGCGTCTATTACCGAAATTTAACGAGCCGGGCGCATCGCAGGACTTTCGCCGGGACCCAGACGGTCATAGAATCAAGGATAAAGCTCGAGTGCGAGCGAGAGCAGCAGGAACAACTGTTGCTCAGCGTTATTCCGGCTTACATTGCCGCCGAGGTCAGTTTACCCTCTTTTTTTCGTCTCCTCGTCGCTCATCACATCCCTTCATTTTCTCTCCCCCTTTTCTTATTTGCTTCGTCCTATGCTCAAACGATTAAACGAGCGAATCCAGCCTGCTCCCCAACATATACAATCTTTTTCTCTTTCGCAGCTCCAATTTTCCTCTTTTATTAGATTCGCCTGCTCCGCTCGATCCTCATCCTGCCCTGCTTCGACTTCTAATTTTCTATACATGAAAATATTTTATTATTCAATCCGTAAACTTTTCCGCACTTAACATTTATTCAATTATAGTCAACAATTATAGTCATTTGACGATGGCCCCTTCGATTTGTTTAATTTTTTAAAATACTATTGTAGATGCAAAATGAATAAGTATCTATGCCAATTTTTAACTCTATATATCTTAGCACGCATCGAAGTTTCGATAATATTTCTTAAAATATTCGTAGCTTCTACAATAATTAATATATCGTAACTTAATGGGAGATTAACTTTTTTTATTTTTCAATGCTCTTTTTGGAAAAAAAAAACTTTTATTCAGAGATAAATATTTTCGAGTCTTTTGTGCTGTTTTAAATTCAAAAATTTGATTTTCTCTCAATGGAGCTCCTTCGATTTTCTTCAAAAAAATTCATAACATGTAAAAAAAACCAAATTTTTGAGCCACTATACCGAAGATTCAAAACCGTCGTTGAATTGACCTGGAATTACTCATATGCAGTTGAAAATCGATTACTCGTAACCAATATGTCCCTTTGCAGAAAATTCCATAGGACGTATGCGTATTACCTTCCATTATGCGCCTCAATTTTCACCCCTGCGTCCCGAGATTCATCCCTTCAGCAATATCAGCTTTTTATTATTGATGCAATGGCCGCTATGAAATTTTTTCCATGCATGCTTTCCTCGTTGCTCTATATTTTTCATCCAATTCCCTATGCAGTCAATGCGGTTCTGGTTCTACGTCACTTTTTGTCTATTCTTCTTTTTTTCAATATACACATATATTGGAGAAACGTTCGGTCGAATATTAACATCTATATGAATGCATCACTGATATGCTTTTCAGTACGCAACATTTTTTAATATGACTCATCGTCTCGTTGAACTCGAGTACAAACTCTTAATGGACAGAAAGTGTTTTATACATATTATAATAATTACAACATTATTGTTATAAATAATAATAACAACAATATAATTATTCACGGGAAATTTTATCTCGTACGGATAAAAACGAAATGAAAATTGATTCAGTGGGGTGTAGGCAAGTCGTTAAAGGGATGTTATTGTATAAAATTGTATAATAACGCGCGAGTCGAGAATTCGGTGGAGGAATAAGGTATCAGGGGGTTACGTACAAATAGCTCTCAAAGGGATATCTTTTTTACGATTGCTCACGGGACGGTGGGAAATGAAAAAAAAAATAGCAGCGAATAAAAAATGTCTTTACGAGGCAATAAAAGAAGAGGGAAGAGAATTCGCGAGATTAAGCCATTACTCGGCGCTTATCTGTCCCAAAAATAAATCTGATGTTATGTTGCGCGGTAAAAAAGGAAAAAGGGAGAAAGTGATTGTGCACGTTTAATTGGCAGGTTAAGCGGAGCATAATGCTGAAAATGGCGGACGCTTGTCAGGAAGCCAGCAAACACAAGCAAACGAGATTTCACGAAATGTTCGTCCAACGTCACAATAATGTCAGGTAAATCATCTTTCAATTCTTTACTCAAACAAAAATTCAGTCATTAAGGTTGAAGTCGAGCGTAAAATCGTTTGATATTAAATTTTTTATTTCTTTTTCTAATTAATCAATTTCTATCTTCGTATAAATAAAGTACAGGAAAAAAATAATAAATTTGTTCTTTAAAAACTGTATCGAACCTCTTGAATTTCGAACGCAGCATACTTTACGCGGACATCGTGAATTTTACGCCGCTCTCGGAAAAGCTCTCAGCCTCGGATCTCGTGAAAACGCTCAACGAGCTCTTCGGACGGTTCGATCAAATAGCACAGGTAATTTATTCATTATTATATTAATTAATAGTTATTTATTTTTAAATAATCAACCGTGTAGACTCAAAGCGAGATAGAGAGAGAGAGAGCGAGCGAGAGAAAATAAAAAGTTTGATAAATATATAGCGAAGAAGACAAGCAGCCGAGAAGTGTTTTATGTATTTAGCGAAAGCATCGGGGAAGGCGAATACGTGTCTGAGAGGCCTCGCGATTGTCTTACGTTTCGCTACAAAGTGCCTTCAATGTACATTAGTATCTCTAATAATACACGTAACACGAGAGTACACCGATCGTGCAAAATCGGAATCCCATTTCCTCCAGAGTGCATCCAATTCTCCATCATCGCCTCTTCCTCTTCCTCCTCCTTTTCCTCCTGCTCCTCCATTTTTTATCGCGCCGTTATTCTCATTTTTACATCAAATAAAATGCATTGATAATGAAACATTGCTAGGCCCCACAAACTCAAACTTAGCCTACATTTATTTATACATTTTTTTTAAACTTATTTCTCTTTTATAGAATACTAGCAGGCTTCGCGCCCTCGCGGTAATAGAATAACTGATCCAAAATCCAGATTTTTTGTTTATTCAATATGAACTCTTCAATTTCGCCCCAAATAATTAACATTTTCGTTATCTACGGGAAATTTCCGATCGAATAGGCTCTTAAAGTCGAAAAAAAAATTTCAAAAAATTTGGTGAATCACACTGGGTCTCATGGACCCATGAAAATTTCAATTAGCAATATCTTTTCTTTTTCTTGACGAACGGAACTTTATAAAGTATGATTTTTAAAGATTTTTACAAAACTAAACGAATGGCGTTGGAATCACGTTAATTCATCAATTTTTTAAAAAGTTATGACGCCTTGAAGATTTTTGAAAAAATGGAAAGGGGTATACCTTAAAAAATT
>JAPYYW010004379.1:0-13632 GCA_030522545.1 Cremastinae sp. A BG-2022a
ACAGGTCTTCTTTAATGTCATATGAAAACATGTGTCAAATTTTACAAAGCTTCACCATCTAGAAATCGAGATATTATACATTGAAAGTCGTTGCTTTTTTTAATATCCCATAAAAGGCCATGTTAAAAGTAGCAATTAAAAAAAATTAATATCTAAATAACTACATGGTTGAGCCTTTTTAAATTTTGCAAACACGTCAACACAATGCTAACGAACATATGTGCAATTTTTGAATAAATTTTGTCTCATAAAATTTCAACTGATGATTTTACATCAAGTTAACACATAAGGACAAACTTTTGAATTGACTGTCTCGTTTGTACTACCTTAATCAGTTAAAAATCGATTTAAAAAAAATGTACATTAATAATTTCATGAGTACACTGTCATGTAACACAATTTAAAAATTGTACCTCTATTATGTTCGCAAAATGTTTTATGCTCTCGTTGTTGGAGAGCACACCGCCGATGTTGTAATCCATTGGATTTTCGTGAAAGTTGGCGCCCATACTGAGCCCGTGCCATCCTTCGACGATGAGTAAACAAAGGAACGCGAGTCTTCTGATGCAGTCTCGATGAGCCATTTCCGAAAAAAGTCGCTCGAATTCCTTATATAACCTTTAATGTGTACATTTCATTGGTTTTTAGCTACATATGGAAGAATTTAAAAAAAAATAAAAAATGTTATATCTTTACCTCTTTTTCGGATGAGGTTTTACATATGAGGGCGAGTAGCAAAAGCGCGCCCGAGTCACGAAGATCAGAGATCAAAAAACATAACCTCGGGTGCGGTCGCACTGCACACTTCTTTATTGTACCAAAAAATACAAATATTTAGATTATTATACGGAGCAAATCCTCGGACGGTCGAGGAGAGAATGCGGCGAGATTCGACCAAGAGCGCATCCTCGCCCTCTCTCTTGCCTTTTGGCTCCACATTGATCCATTCGGATGCTGCGCGTTTCGAACGAAGCTCCATTTTACCTCCGAACGAGCAAAAATATATTCGTCCTACCAACCGAACTTCAATAAATCATAAAATTCATTGAAAATATCAATCAACGAGACAAGAAGGACGATGGCAAGTGATTGCTAATAAAACTCTGCTTTGCCATCTAACGCAATCATAAAAAGGTGAAACTGTACGAAAAGTACACTGAGAACAGATTTAGTTGAAAATAATTTAGTTGAAAATATTTCGTTGAAACAACACTTGTTTATTTGAAATAATTAAACTTCAGTTAAATCATATACTTTCCATTGTGTCTGGACCATCAAACGATTTTAATCGATTGATTTTTATTATGAATTTATAACTAATCGACACGTATGAAATTCAAAATATCACTATATGTAGAATGTTTTTGAAAACGTGAGAAACATTTTTTTTTTCTTTTTCTTCTTTTATTCTCTCGTAAGAAATACACACGAGTCTTTTTATAATCTTGGAAATTAAAAGATTTCAACATTATCCCTTGCACTAATTGATAAATGCTATTCGTTTTGTTTTGAATAAAAATTAAATAAACAATTTTAACTACAGATATATTTTTATGTCTATAAGATAAAATTAAATAATGATGAGCCATAAATGACCGAGGTTGATGGTTCTTTGACAGCACAAGCTTAAAAACCAAATTTATATACTCTGTAATAAAACATTAATTGATGTAAAAAATGTTAATTATGCTCTGTCAATAAAATACATCATTATTATCGCACTAAATGAATTAATTTTATGTGAATGCAATAAGTTCGAATATATGATATTTATATCCAGGTCAATTCAACGACGGTTTATCAATGACCCTATTCGATTTTTTATGTCATTTCTAGATGAAAAATGAGGTATCCATGTCAATTTTTAGCTCTTTGTGCTAACACTCTATGCTAACACGTGACTGTGGAAAAAAAATTTTTTTATACTATTATTAAGGTAGTTCTATCAAATAATCGTTTTCTTAGAATTTTGTTAAAAAATTGCAAAAACCTTCTTTAATACAATATCTAATTGTATATTAAATTTTAAGAGGTTTCACTACGTAGAACTCGAGATGTTTATTGTCAAAAATCACTATTTTCTGCAGTCTCCCATAAGAGCACGTTTTAAATATTGCGATCTTCAACTCTAAATATTTTGACTTCTCTTTATTATACTTCAAAAAAGCTTCCTCAAGTTTTTAAAAAATATCCTAAGATTACGATTTTTAAAATTTTCATACCTACGTATCAAGTACAGGTGACCTTGGATGACCTTGAATTTATGGTATCGAGATAATATGACACAAAAACTTTTGTTTTTACTGTACTGAATAGAACTACCTTAAAATACTCAATATACGCATATTACTCTATACTTTCCTTTTTTATAAGTTAATTTGGGGAAAAATAGCTGTATGTTTTGCATCATATTATTTTTAGACATTTTCAAAAATAAAATGTTACGTTGATTTGATCGCGGGGCAAATTTCCTCTCACGAGCGCATGTAAACACACACGATTGTTTTTGTTTATGGAGCATCGGTGTCTGCTGTCAGCTGTTAGCAGACGACACAGCAGAGTTCAGCTGTTTGCGTTTTTTTAACTCATTACGTTTGTAAAAGATAATAAAAGCAAAAGAAGTATGAATTTTATGAATTTTCGTATAAAAATGTCTAAGCGAAGATCGCTCGTGCTTTCGTCGCGGGAGATTCGCAAAAATCGTTGACTCAGGCGCAAGCGTTCTAACCCCCTCCTTGAAACATGTACATATACTTATACGCCGGATCGCGAATCGCGAGCAAAGAAAGAGAGTGCAGTGTCAGAGCGGAGTCGAACATGGCTGAGTAAAGCTCTGCAGCTCGGCAAAGATCGAACAGATGGCTCCCGGCTTATTTACTTCACGGATATTTGTACTTGCGTATTTTTGAGCTAAGCTTTGTCCTCGCCATTCAAAAATCCTCGAGAGTTATGAAGTTCTTTGACAATAATAACCCATACACGAGTCGCGTGAATCTTTTGAGTCGCTGCTACGAATAATCAATGAACGATATACTCTCAAAAACGAGAATCGAATCTGCATGGGACTCTCCCTCGAACCTAAAAATCAAAAATTTATGACGTGATACGGTTACAACGCGACATCGGATTTTTCCGATAAAAATGCTTTTCAACGATCTCGTTTACTGGCAAGTTTCTCATTTACTTCTGTATCTAATTTTTTCTTGATATATCTTATGTTGCAATACATTTTATTTTTCATTCGTTATTTAACATTAATCGTTCATTAGAGATGTTTAACAATGATTTTGAATTTTAGGTATCAAAAGAAAATAGGAACGTATGATAAGCAACAATGGGAGAAAACAGTCGAACAACGAATCTTAGGTGGCTATACAAATGTTCCTATGCGCACCGCCAAACTCAAAACAGAGCTGATCGATGTCGACCTTGTCAGAGGTGAATTAATTTTGTTGAAAATATTTAGTTACATTTGTTCTTCTTTTTATTCATTTTTCAAAAATATTCATCAACGTAGTTGCATCGTTATATCATTTATCTGAGATTTCGTTGAAAATCTTCTCTGACGTTATATGGATGTGTATATTTAATTTTGGGGGGCTTCACCATGTGCACAATATTCAATGATAAAAATGATAATTTTCTGTATCATCTCATAAGCGTGATCATTAAAAGTTGCATCTTTCAACAATAAATATCTTAATATGTACTTGACGTAGAGGCGGAGCCTCCTAAAATATTGCACAGGCTTCTTAGAACATGAAAGAAGCTTTAGTTAGTATTTTACATAATTTGAAATAACAATTTTTTACGATTTTGGTTAATATATAGAAAGTATTTTTTACCTTGGATAGATTAAACTTATAGTATATTGTTCTCTACCCAATTTGCAATCTTTTTTCTTAAGAATAGTTGAAGTGTCATGAAAAAAGGCGATTGAATTTTTTTTTATGTGCTTAAACTAAAAAAATTGACGTTGACACAATCATGTAATCTAAATTTCACCAGTTTATCGTGAAAAACTCACTTTTGTTCAGGCACAGTATCCCAGTATCACACATGAACTTGAACATGCATAGATCACTTCGTACACGAGAAAAACTTTTTGATATTACTCTCGTGATACATTAGATGGTGTAAAGCTTTGTAAAATTTTTTGCACATTTTATCATGAAGTTGAAGAAGATCTGTGCAAATTTTCAAGAAATTATATTTCAAACGATCTGTACAAAAAGAAAAGTTTGTATATAAAAATGAACTTTTACAAAGATAATTTATTATATTAATTAAACGTTTCGAAAACTACAGGTCAGAAAAACCCTTAAATTACAGGCTTTTTGCACAAAAATATTGGCGATCGCGATAATTGTGAATAGCTAAAAAAATTATTTAAGTTATTTCTAATTACGGCGGTGATTAAAACGTTTTAAAAAATTATTATAAAGTATTTAATGGTTCGAGAGATATTCTTAAAAACGACTAAAAATATTTTTGTTTTTGTCAGGTTCATCTTTTCCCAAGGCAAAGCCGAAACATGGACTGAGTACCGTTGTCTGGTTAGCCACACAGCGTCTGCTCTTTCTACCTTTATTTCGTTCCTGGTGGATTCATCAGACGAGTCCTCGGGTTTTTAATCTCTTTCTTCTCCTATATGGCCTACAACTCTTCAATATGTGTACATACTTCTATTCCTCCGATACTGATGCTGACCAATCTGACGTGCAACCGGTTAATTTTTTTCAATATTAAAAATCTCTGTAACAATTGCATGCATTCTATTTTAAAACTATTGTCATACAACCCTATCCCTAAGTTCTTGATGTTCAAAATATACACATTTTTTGTATCTCAGCTAGACTATTAATAGCCAATTTAAACATATTTTATCAACAATTTAAAGATTTTTTATGACCTAATAAATCGTGTGAATAAAATATTTATAAAATTTTTTGAAATTACTATCTACATAAAACACAAATTACTACAAATGAACAAAAAATTATAACAATTTTTTTAACTTTGAACAAATGTAAGAATTTTTATAATTCAATGCTAAATCTCAGGAGTTTTGGAGCCAGATAACTCTTGAACAATTCAAAGAAACGATTTCAAATTTTGCACGATATTTTTCCATATATTTAGAACATCATGCTAAACAACGATCCAAATCTTATTTTTGAAAAAATATTGATCATTCATCCTTGATTATTCAAATATATATTTTTTAATAGATAATTTCTTCTGGAGAAGTTCTGATGCCCCTTGGCATGATGTTCGTCCTGTGTATGGTACATTCCCAAATAGTTTCAACGAATTCCGGGCCGTCAACGACCACAGCACATAGTAGGTCAAGGGTGCGAAGATCCAGACACGAGAGAAGTCGTTCTGGCAAATTGCGATCTCGAAGAAATTTGCGTAAGCGAAAACATTAATTTATAAATAATAAATACAAATAACTTTTGTTCGATGAGAAAATATTGATTTTTCAAGTCGAGAAATTATTTTAAAAAATTCTTTTCGAGTGATTATTTTTTTTATACAGAGTTTATAAGTAATTTAATAAAAGTGTACGTGGAATAAAGCAGTCTATCTGTAATATCGTACCTTTAAGAAAATGAAGTTTATGTTCTCATTTTATTTTTTTTGCAGGAACGAACAATGAACCAAAAACACCTTATGAGAGCGCGACTGAGAGAACTGTAAAGAGCCAAGTCGATGTATCGCCCTCGGTGAGATTCGCGAAGAAAGTCAGCATAGACAATCCCTCGTCTCTCGGGAAGGCTCAGGTAAGCGGAGAATCGTGTTATTCCGATACATAGAGGCACTATAATTCGTCTCCAGACTTTTTTTCGATCGTTCAGCTAGTGGTGGAATTGCCTGTGCGATCAGTTCCTGAGGAAGATTCAAGCAAGAGTGACTCACCCGCGTCCTCGCATGAGGCGACAATATCTCCGCCGATCGAGCCACCACCGATTCGCGACGGTATTTTGCCTCAACTTTTCATAAATTAGCTTGTTTTTCGTTCGTTGGTTTAGTAATTTCATTAGTATTGTATTTTTAATGTATTTTTAATGTATTTTTAATGGTAGTCAGTAATGAATAAATAGTCGTGATTAATCGTAATCCGCAGTATAGTTAGCACTGGTTGGTAGTTATTTATAGTAGTATTTATAATAGTAATTTATAGAAGTTAACAACAATAGGTTATAGCAGTCATTTTGTAATTTTAGTATTTAAGTTTTCGTTAGATTGTTTTGATTTTATTTAGATATTTGTTTCGTCACAGTCGAATTCAAAAAAATACATTTAAACGCAATTAAAACATGGGATTTTTCAAGTTTGATATATTTTAATAAGGAGAATAATAAAAAAACTGTGACCAGTTATATCTTTGAATCTTTACGATCAACATTTCCAAATTTTTTCTCAAATATTTAAAACTTATGTATCTGTAATTCTTTTTTTTCTTGAGAAAACCATAAAAACTAAATCAAAGTTGTCCTGAATATTGTGACATTTTAAATGTGTGTTAAATAAAAGATCTTTTATTCAAAGTATCTCAAATTCAAAGCGGCAAACCTCTTTAAAAATTAGCTAAAATATTAATACTGATATTTTGAGTGTGTATAGACATTTTTGTGTAATTCCTAAGAAACATCTATTATTTTAGTGCGAATGAGACAGATTCCTTTACTCATCGCCTTATTTGTTGGTGGTTGACTTATTTTATCTACTTGACAATTACAGGAGAAATCGAGAACGAGAATCCAGCAAATCCTGATATTGTTCACCAAGATGACGATGGCTTCGAGAGTTTGAACGGAAACGTGTCCAGCGACAATGATCGAAACATTCCCAGATCAGAATTAAGACGACGTCACGACGTGAGAACAAACGATGCTGGAAATTCAGCGTTTTTAGAAGAGCGAGGAAACGAGGCGTCGCGAATCGCGAAACAGTCGATAGAATTGCCCGATTTGGCAAATATCGAATCAGACGCAGATCGCAAGGGAACCACGACTAATCCGTTGGTATGTTCATTTAGATTCTAATAACTTTTTTCAAACATTACATGTAACATCTACATGTTTCTTTTGATATTTTGAGTCTGTACAGACATTTTTATGCTATTTATAATTAAGGAGATTGGCTACAAATGGCGAAAATAAATGACGATTTACATGTTAAAAGTATAGGAAAAGGAAATTTGTTAAGAACATGGTAAAAATTAGAGAAAATGTTCTTTGTCACTAAAGAAATTTATATAAATTCAGAGAAAAAAATATCGTCTACATTATTTTCGAGTAATCGAGTAGTAAAGTTACATCCTTATACACGCAATGTATATCTATATTGTCTAAAAATGGCTATTTCATGGTTCAATTGTTCGAAAAATAGATAAACGAAAATTCTAAAAAGAATTGTATTCACGTATTTCATATGGAAGAATATTTTCTCCAAATTTCAACGAATTTTTATCATTTCGTTATATGTAGGCAACCTCCTTAAGGATCACATGTTGACTAAATAGTTACCTTAATTATCTATAGTTATTTCGAGAAAAGACTGCTGCTATTGAATTTCTAAATAAATCAGATGTTGAGATCTACACGATAAAATTCGTGGACACGCCTGATACAAAAATTGTTTTCACGAAGTTAACTCAGTGCATTCTTAAATTTATTGTCCAGGTAATAGACGAGCCTATAAAGGTGATTCCACGCGAAGGAAAACAGGAATGCGAGAGCGAGGAGGAAGGCGAGTGCGAGGAGGCCGCAATGAACCATCTGACCGAGGCAACGACTTCAGCAACCGAGTGGATGGGTGGCACGACCAACAGCGACGTGTGCAGTTACAGGTATGAATTTTAATTACTCGAGGAGTAAATATTGTTCTGGCCGTTTCTCTCGACTTTCAAGGGATTTTTTAGCTCCGAACTTGAAGAATCCGATGTTCAAAGCGAGAGCAACTTGAGCTATGCCGACTTTGTGGAACATCCTTTTTCCTGGGATCTCGAATTGCCACCTTCCATTTTTCTGGGCTCGAGTTGTACCTCCTCGGATCGTGGTAAGAACATTTTTACTGTATTATAAAAATAAAAGAATATGGAATTGCACATTTTATGTTGACAAGCAACCCCAACTTCCTCTCCTTGAAACATAAATCTGATTGTGAATTATTTGTGTTTCCCCATTAATTTGTAAATTTTTCTTTCTTTTCAAACAAAATTAAACAACACTTAAAGTAGTAATATCGAAAAAGTAAAACTAATTTCGTTTATGAACATATTTTTCAATATGATTCGAGCTATGAAATACTTTCTTTTGCACGACTATATTCAAAGAAGATATAGTTACATATTTTAATACAGCTTATTTTACAATTTAAAAAAATGAGTGGCCCTATTTTTTATTCTTATAATCAGTGAATTTTCTTATTTTTCTTATTTTTTTATGCACATTTACATAAATAGTATATTGTGTCAATATGTGTAATTTTCTTCCAGTGTCATGTACAATTTGGACAAGGCGTGATATAAAAAAGGCAGAACTCTCGGTGCTCGACATAAGCTCGGCCATAATCGCTCGGGTCGAATCGATGCCCGATGGTATGGATTATTTTTATGTTGGTCTTTCACTCTCTCTGATGCTCTCTCTCATACCATCGATGAAGCGACTGAGCGACGAGTACGGAACCGAATCGTCCGGAAATGTAACTGGAGCGACGATAAACGACCTGGCGCATATTACGCTGGAAAGTTGCTCTGCGCAATTGTGCAACATAATCGACGTGGCGTTCGGTTCGACGCTATGGTTGGTCAATTACTCATATTTTTATATTTTATAAAAATCTTGAGCTACATATAATAAGTTAAATATTTTAAAAAAATTACTATGTTTTCAGGGAGCGCGTCGTCGTACTGACGTTGGCTTTTGAAAAGCTGTCTCTATCCTGCTTGTTGTTTTTTCTCCTGGCAGTCGCCGAACGTACGTTCAAGCAACGTTTGCTCTATGCGAAATTATTCTCGCATCTAACTTCCTCGAGACGGGCACGAAAATCGGACTTGCCGCATTTCCGGCTGAACAAGGTGCGCAACATAAAAACGTGGCTGAGCGTTAGATCGTACCTCAAGAGAAGAGGACCCCAGAGATCCGTCGATGTTATCGTATCCGCTGCTTTTATCGTGACGCTCTTACTTTTGTCCTTTGTCAGTTTGGAGCTAATCAAAGTAAGTCCTGATTCGTTAGCTTCGATTACCGTTTTACGATTAATTAATTTTACGTTGAACCGTGTCTTTCAGGACCTGGAAAATCTTCACCTGAGATACAACGTCGAGGCGCTGCTCTGGAGCTTCGCCCTCGGGATCTACATACTGCGATTCATGACACTGGGAACCAAGATAAATAAAAAATATCGAAACCTGTCTATTCTCATTACAGAACAGGTTTGAGAGCATTGAGTTCGCTCTTCCCCCATTTTTTGACGTGAAACGTCTTTCATTTCGGTCAGAGGAGGTCATTTCCAAATACACGTAACGAAAATGCCATTTAGGTGCATGATTCTGATATCGTTGTTTAGATGGAAGGAGCTATTATTTGATAATTACATTATGTGCGCGTATGGCGCTGTTATCGCATTCAGCGTAAACAATTTTGAGCAAAATTTAGTTTTGTGCGTAGCATTCGTCGAGAGACAACTCGGCACTAGTGTTATTAGTTTGACCAGGAATGGTCGTCCTTTAGAAAGCTAATTCTATCTTTGTAAAAAAAATTTACCATGATTTATCGTAACGTGACACAAAATTGTAAATTTTGAGAAATAATCACAATTTTTTAAATTTTTTAATGAAAAATCCTGCGGAATTTCAATTTGTTGTTACGTTATGAAAAAAAAAACCGTAATTATTCATACACAATTCTCTCCGTGCAGGTACAGACCATATAAATAATATCGTATACCGATACCCATACGCTTCTGTAGCATGCACGAGACGTTTCACGTACCCCACCTATAGCTGCATCTCCGATACTGCCTACTCCGAATTTTCATCCGAATAATATTCGTTTCCTTGCATTTCCAGATTAATTTGTACCTGCAAATAGAGCAAAAGCCTCACAAGAAGGACGAGCTCATGGTAGCAAATAGTGTACTCAAATTGGCTGCTGACTTGATAAAAGTACAAAAGTTATTTAATCATTTGACGTTTATACTTATTTTGCTAAACATTGTTTCATTCTTATTTTTAGGAGCTGGAGTGTCCATTCAAAATATCTGGATTGTCCGCAAATCCGTACTTGTACACGATAACAAAAGTAGTTCTGCTCTCGGCACTATCAGGAGTACTCTCGGAGCTATTGGGATTTAAACTAAAATTGCACAAGATAACAATCAAATAGATAAGTATTTCACAGTTCGTTTTGTCTTCGGCGATGGATAATATGCGAATTTAGGGTGTATCCGCGGGACACATAGAAACGAGAGAATATTTTTGTCCCATAGAAGAAAAGAAAATCGTGATAATGTATATTTGTTGAGAAATAACGAAGCGTATTTCCTATAGATACTTCGAAGACGAAGAGAGTCCCATCCTCCACAACCAAAATACAAGGTTACCGATCTATTTTGTGTAAACTACCTGTTGAAATTTTCTTTCAATACATGAATGTGATAAAGCAATAAGATAAATATATTTATGGTGTCGGTAACGAGTCAATGTTCGTTGGGACTTCCGGTCGCTTCTTCTCCAAGGACCTTTCGTCCAAGAATAAAATCAAAAATATAGAAACTAAAGATTCCACTCGAAGATGAAATAAATAAATTTTGGTAGAATTTCACCTTAAGATTTTTTTAACCCTTCGTCTTTACACTATATTTTTATAGAAGCGATGTGTGCACTGGATTCTTTGCGGGACGATCGTATTTGCAAAGCTTAAAGGCTTTTAAGAAATCTGAAAAAAAATTCAGAATTGCTCATTGAAGCTCAAAAGTTGTTAAAGTAGAAATATCCATGCCTGTTAATAACAATTGAAATAATTATCGGCAAAAATGTGAAAAACATAAGAATTCGTTTTAAAAACCGTGAATCTGCAATAAATACATTTTAAAAATCCTTCTAGGATGTTCCAGCTTAGATTATGGGCTTTGATATGAAAATGTTGTCCTTGTCATGGAATTAAAAACCTAAATTACTTAAATATCTTAATATTTTAGAAATCGAGGCAAGTTATTAAAATTTCCAAACATACAGATCTTATTTTTACATAAAAGTACATGAAAATGGTTTACTGGATATAAAATTACACTTTATGACCCTTTACATTGAGACATGTTATAAAATTTTTTAGACATTTTAAAAGGGTTTGCTTCTTTTCATTTAAGAAAATTAGATAATTTGAAGCCATTTATCTTCCATAAGAAATAACTTGAGCCATCTAGCTATGATGAAATGAAAAATCTGCATCAATAAATTGGTAAATATATGCTAAGACCGTGTATACTGAGTTTTTAGGCACGGACAGAGCTTGTACAGATTATGATATGCTGGTAAACATGCACTGAAGAAAAGATTTAATGATTTAAATAAATATATTTAGTTGATGCATATTATGTTTATTTAATTCTAGCATAATGAAAACAATTTATTAAATCTATGTTAGTGGACGAGTCGCATGTTCGGAAGACCAACATTTAATTGGATATATTAAATTGCACAAACAGATTTTTATGTTCGCGAAACTAATGAAACAATATAAATATATAAAAAGAAAATGAACTCAATTTTTAGTTGAGTCAAGAATTTTTTAAAAAAATGTTTCACAAGTGGTTATCTCAACCAAATTTTTGTAAAGTTTTAAACATTCAACGAACTTCAATTGGTTATATTTGAGCAAATTAAACTATCCTGTAATATTATTTTACCCTTTCAAACGTGAAATTCAATTTTGTCGAGTTTTCTTAATCTATTTTCTTAATTTCTATCATCTGAAGTACTGTAATGAGGGGGTGAAAGAAATAGGGGTAAAAGGTTACTTTATAAACCCGGAGATACAGTTACAATTAACCCTAGGACCCTACACTATCTGTATGATACAAATATCCTCCTCTGGGGTTATGCTAACCCCAGAGCTTTATATCGATGTAGCTGACTCTTACAGAGGTTTATTTATTTATTTTTTTTCATTTTATCGTTAAAAGCCTGAATGATGAAATGAACAACTGGGAAAAGACCTCATATTTAATTTTTGCAGTAAAAAAATGCAATTGAAAAAGCAAAACTTTCGATATTCCAAAATCGTAACAATTTTCTGGGATTTAGGAAACCCCTGTGTATGGTCCCAGGATTCATTTGTTTCCGTTCGTATAATATTATATTGACTCCAAAGAAGAAAAACAATCTCTAAATAAAAATCCCAGACAATTTTTCGGGAAATCCGACGAACCAGACAAATACCCAAAAAAAATCTCCTAATTTAAAAAATAAGAAAAACACGAAACTCGCGTCGTTCCATCGTCATGGACGAAGAGTGAAAATAATTTGAGTAAATTTCGATTACTCATCATTTTCGGAAGCAATATACCAAGGATAAGCGATAGAAACGTAAAACAAATTAAAAAATAGAACAATTCATTTTACGTACTTCCGAGTAAATGAATTTACGAAGGGACGAAAAATTATACGTCGCGTGAAAGATGGATAATAAACGTAATTAGTCAGGAAGAAATCAACACGGATGATAAACTACCGCTTGGACGTTATCGATCCGGCTTATCGATACATTTCGATATCGCAAATCAGTGTTTACAAAAAAAAAACGAGTCAGTTATCTCGAATCAAGAATCGTATCGTCGTTTCAATTTTTTTCGGTTCGGCGCGTTCGAACTTGGGATTTTATGAAGCGTGTAGCGAGAGACAGTCTGTTTACTCACCCCGAATGTCGCGCGAAGGTGAAAACTCACATCGGTCGAGATGACTGGATGGCTCCGCGATGAAAACAGTCCCATTGTTCGGGCCGGCAAAGCGTCGAAATTTCGACACGTTCCTATAATCGCTTTAGAAAGTCGTTACGGAGGATGCGAAAGTTTACAGTATTTGAGTATTTTAATATTCGGGAATTCCCGTCACGTGTTAACAATGGATATTTATTCCAAACTATGGTTTCGGACGAGATTTTGAAACGATCGCGTTATAAACGTTTTTATTACACTCTCGTCGACGTTCCTTCTCGGCGAGCACGAATCTTTTGTTCTACCGACATATCGTGATAACAAAAAATACCCTCTATTACGATTTCGAGCGAGGTGCGATGTTTCGTACGCGCACGCTTCATGGAACGGTGAGCGACGCAGGCCGTTTTTTTGTGTCGTAAAAAACACAACGGTCGTTGGAATTGGAATAATAGATCCGAAGCTGCAATTAAAAGAAACGGTAAGTCGTGAAGTATTAGGATTCAGTATTTCTGCGATCGTTATTGTTCAGAATGAAAAATTAGATCGGGCAAGGTCGACTCATATTTGACTCCGCGGATGGATGTCCCTTTTAAGGAGGTTGGCTACATAAAACGAAATGATGAAAATTCGTTCAAATTTGGAGAGAATATTCTTCCATATGAAATACGTGAATACAATTTTTTT
>JAPYYW010004380.1:0-11516 GCA_030522545.1 Cremastinae sp. A BG-2022a
TTTCTGAGAAATGAAAATTTTTCAATAGATAATCTTTATTGCCCCATTGATGAAATGAGCATCACCCATTGAAAAATGTCAATTTCTCAGCAAAATATCAAGTTCTGCCAATCTCTGTGCTCGAGGATCTCCAGCCTAATTTTTCGAGAATCGAAAATAGAAAAATCTCCAAATTTCAAGTGGCGATGTCCTTTCGTGTCTCCGAGGATATCTACTTCATAATAGGTAATTGCTAAAAAAATTTGCAAGACGAAATTAATTATTCAAACGTCAAGGTAATTTTATTTCAAAAGCAGCGCACGTTGAATTTTTTTTATGAGTAGAGATTAGCCAAAATTGAATGGCTAATGGGAAATCTATTCCGATGAATCGATTAGAGGCCTCATGTCTTTTTAAATATAGGATTCCTTAATATACATATGTAAGAATATATGTTCAATTTCATGATTAATACTATTACGAAAAATTACTATTAATATCGATGTTATTACGAAAATATTTAACTTGGAGCTTATTGTACTTTTTTTATCATCGAATGGTTAGATTAGCAAAATATTATCAAGAGTGCTCATTAAGCAGTGAAAATAAAATAGAGAGAGAGTTCAACGACCAAGGGTGCAGCGTGTGAGAACAAGCGTGTCAGGAAAGAATGAAAAACGTTTAAATTAGCTTCTTATCTCGTTCGTGACGAGTATTATCATGAATGAAAGAGCGAACGGGAATAATATGTGGAAATTAGCTTGCAAGCCCACGAAGGTTGCGTCGCACCTGCGAGTAATTCAACACCCTTCACTCGGGTTGATTCAGGTCGCTCTGTTCGCAGCGCCCGCCGAGTGGATTACACGAAACTCGAGTAACCCAACCCCCCGTCCGTCCGACACAACTGACGCTCTCGTCATGAATACTCGTCGACACATTTTATCTCTCTTCCCACTCTTCCCTCAATCAAGAGGTTTCTTTCGTGTTCCCACGTTCCTGCCAAGTGCACACCGTATACTGTGCGAATTCATTTTCAAAGTGGAAAGAAAAATATACCAATACAGTATATACGCCCCTCGCATCAGTTTCATTTGATCGAACTATCCCCCTTTCAAGAAAATTTTATTTACTAAAAATACAAAAACCCAGCATTTTAGCCATTGGTTTTTTTTTATGATTGCCACTGAGAGAAATCACGATGGTATATTTTAACATAAAGTGACAATTATGCTAATTATTTTGGAATTAAATATATATTTGTAGTAAAACGTAATATAACCAGGACAAGATGTAAACGAAGTATATTTAGTTCTACAATTATTGGTATAATTGTCACTTTTATATAATAAAATTTACCATACTTTTTTCTCAGTGTGTGATCCAATTAAGATGCAAGAATTTATCAAAAATTGGATTTTAAAAGGAAAGAAAACATTCTGCATAAAAATCGTACACAAAATTATAATTTTTTGGTGCAAGCAACAAAATCTGCACGTATGTATGTACGTATATACCAATACAGTATATGCTTCTTGCATCAGTTTCATTTGATCAAACTATCCCCCTTTTAAGAAAATTTTCTTTACTAAAAATACAAAAATTCAGCATTTTAACCATTGGTTTTTTTATGATTGTGATCCAATTAAGATGCAAGAATTTATTTAAAATCTCCACTTTAAAAGGAAAAAAAAACATTCTGCATAAAAATCATATACACAAAATTATAATTTTTTGGTACAAGCAACAAAATCTGCACGTACGTACGTATATATCAATACAGAACACGTTCCTCGCATCAGTTTCATTTAATCGAACTATCCTCCTTTCAAGAAAATTTTCTTTACTAAAGATACAAAAATTCAGCATTTTAACCATTGGTTTTTTTTATGATTGTGATCCAATTAAGATGCAAGAATTTATCACAAATTGGACTTTAAAAGGAAAGAAAACATTCTGCATAAAAATCGTATAGAAGATTATAATTTTTTGATACAAGCAACAAAATCTGCACGTACATACGTACGTATTTTCGTATTTTTTCGTCAACCTTCAAGATTCTAGTTTATTTTTATATACGGTTCTTATTGGATAAAATCACTTTATCCCGAGGAGGTTCCGGTCCATTTTCCTCGGTGCTGAAACAAAAGGAGAATGCCTGAACGAAATGGAAAGTGAAACAGGGAGAAAAAGAAAAAAATAGAAAAAAAGCAGAGAGAGTTGAGGACGAAGAAGATAAAATTCTCATAGAGGTGTATCGATGCAAGGGAATCGTGGATAAAATGCTGAACAGAGATTAAGTTGAGATGTCCCGAGGCGAGTTACTCTGTGCACAGAAAACGACGAGGAAAGAAAAATGCAAAGGAGAGAATAAAATGCCGCGTGGAATTCCAATTCCCATGATTGGAAACCGCAAAATTATATCAAAGCTCGTAACGTAATGACGAAGTCAACTCGACGTCAAGATCCCGAATTCTGTACTTTTTATTTTTCTCCCTCGATTCGGGATGCAACGCGTCGCGATATTCGTTTAGAAAGACAGATGGCAAAATACGTGACTCTTGTCTTAATTTTTTAAACTGCTTCCGCATCTAGAAACGTGACTGGATGTTTTAATTATTTCTATTTTTTTTTTGTTATTTTCCTTTTCTTAGAAATAAACTGTATACCCGAGCTGGAAAAATAGGGAAAAAAACATTCGGAAGCTCTCCTTTTCTTTCTCGCGACAAAAGATTTGAGCGTTTTAGGTCGGACGCCGTTAAAAGGCAACGGCTTCGAAAGGACGTCTCGCTTTCTTCCGAGAGAGTTCTCTCAACTGTTCAAAAAAGCCTGCGAGCAGCTGGCTCTCGAAAACCTCCAGTGCCAACCGGGTGATCCAACTCTCGATCAAAATCTCGCAAAAATTGTCAATTTTTTTATCTAAAATAACAAAATTAACTTTATTTGTGAAGTCACAGTTTTTGCTAGCTTCTGTCTACTGAATTTCGATTTAATTTTCATTCCTGAAAAAAATGTTTACAGTCCTATTTAATTAATGCTTCTCGAAAGTTTCTATATCGAGTAAAAACTTGACAAGTTTAGTCTGAAAAGTTGTACCACCTACTTCAGGATGATTAACATTTTTTAATTAATTTTTTTTTTTCGTGAGATAAGAAGAGACAAATGTTGCACATGTATACGTTTGCGTGGAGCAAGCGCTCTCGCGTGCTTCGATCGACCCAGCGCGGGGTTTGTACCGCGTAAACATTGACGAAAAAGTAAGAGGCAAAAAGAGCTCGTTTTTTATAAACGCCGCTCTATAAATACTCCCTTCTTCGCCCACACATTTTCGCGTTATAAAACAATTGGAACATCGAGAGACTCGAGTGAGCGAAATTAAGAACGAAAGAGGAAAAAAGGAAAGGGAAAAAAAAGAAAAGAAGAAAAAAAGAAAGAGAAATGCTCACGCGGTTTACAGAGAATTAAGTTTGATGCGGTTGTAATTCAGCGCGCTCCGTTGCGTACCACCGACGTTCGAATTTACGGGGTTGGGAGGGGAATAAGAGAGCACTGACCTCTGAAACGTAAATACACTCGGTATACGTTGTTAATTAGATCGATGAAGAGCGCTGCTTTTCATTGAGTCCGATAATAAATCCCTCGCCAACTCCTCTCTACATTCGGCCAAAGTTTCGGCCGGATATAGGACAAGAGAGATGAGAAAAGGGAGGGCTTCGTTCCATATTTCTCCACGCTGAGGGAAATCGCGATACAGTAAATTTTATCGAGTTACGGCTACAATCATTATTTCTGAAATAAGTTAAGTTTTATTGTTGAATCGGATTTATGCAGATTTAGATTGATTTACGATGGAGTAGATTTAAGTACGAGAGAAAGGAATAATATTGTCAGTTGAACTTTTTCATGAAGTTCCATCAGGAAAAAAATTCCAAAAGATTATTCAGTTTTTGTAATTTAAAAAAAATTGTTCGTACACTAATTTTTTCTACAATCTTTTGTATATTCGGCTTTACCTTTTCGTCGCAGTTTCCTTTTAGTGTGTGAGAGATATTTTTTAAAATATGAGAATTTAATAAATTTTTGATAGTTTGTTCTTTTAAGAATATGAAAAAATATTGTGCCAAATTGGAAATCGTTTTACTGAGCACTTTAAGAGTTGTCAAACTCCAAAGTTGCTGAGATTTAACAATCTTCTAATTACTAAACATCAAATCCTTTATTTTAGTATTTTCTATAATTTTAGTAAAAAGTATCTTTTAAGAAAAAGTGTAAAAAGTATTCAATCGGACTCGGAAGACATCCTTAAATTCGTAAACCCTAGACTCTGGCTTTTGCTAGAAAATTACCAATTTTTTGAGTCTTATTTTCTATTGCATAAACAATTAAATGAAAAAAATGTTAGTAAAACATTTCGAAATTATTTTAAAAAATTCGCAAAAATCTCACATTCAAAAATTCGTATTCATTGCAAATATACAAATTCCCCATATAAGAAGCAACGTTAAATCTCAAAAACTTTGGAGTTTGACAACCCTTCAGTAAACCATTCAGTAAAACGATTTCAAATTTGGCACAATATTTTTTTTCATATGCTCGTAAGAAACCAAAATATAAAAAAATAATCAAATTGTCATATTTTTAAAAATACACACTGAGAAAAAAGTTTGTTTGAATCAACTGAACGGGCGGACCGGAGGACGAAAGAAAGATTTAGTTAATTTGACATGATATTTTTTTGATTCACCCAAACATTTATTTCCCTGTCTAAAACAAAAGGCACATAAACAAAAATTTAATTGAATTAAATAAATATCATGTTAAATTAATTAAATATTTCTTTCGCCCTCCGTGTCCGACCGTTCAGTTGATTCAAACAAACTTTTTTCTCAGTGTATGATTTGGTGGCTCACTTTTCGATCTCGCCCCCGTTCTGCGTGCAGTACGAACACGATTTCCGTCTACATGACACAGTTCTCGTTTGATATACAACCGTCCCGAGTGCGATCACAAAAGATCAGGAGAAAGAGAGCGGCCGCTCGCGCTGTACACCGGTTACGTACAAATGCATTTACGACTCGCTCGAGGGTCACTGGAGCTCCGGACTTGGCGCGGGAATACGATGCAGCCGGTTATTTTTATGTTTCCCCAAGTACGAAAGACACGCTCGTCAGCGAGAGCCCCGCGACCGAACGAACAAACAAAAGCTCATTCGGGTTATCTTTCTTTATGTTCCGGTAGCCCAGCTTAATTGCGAGAAAAGTCTGACCAGGGACCGTTAACGTCGATCGTTTCCGCTGACGACTCGCACATGTCTCTAAAACGAGTCCACATTTTTTCAGCAAAGCTTTTTCTCATCTTCTACACATATATAAAAAGCATTTCTATATAGAATAAAAAACAGGGATATTAAAAAAAGACAAGAAACAAAAAAAATGATATCTAGTAAAAAAAATGTTTTTTTCATGGGTCCACGCAAATTTCAATTTGCGATATCTTTTCTTTTTCTTCACGAAATTGTCCATCAAAAAATCATGTATGATGAAAACGATCGAGCGCTGATTTTTCATTAACAAAATATAGAAAATGGGAAGATTGGAGAAAAAAGCTCGAGGGTGGTAAATCTTGTATGATAAAAAGCATTTATAGAACAAAAAACATGTATATTAAAAAAAAAATACAAGAAACATGTCCATTAAAAAATCATGTCTAGTAAAAAAAAATGTTTAATATAAATATGCGTATTTTAAAAAGAATGAAAACGATCGAGCGCTGATTTTTCATTAGCAAAATATAGAAAATAGGAAGATTGGAGAAAAAAGCTCGAGGGTGGTAAATCTTGAATGATAAAAAACATTTATAGGACAAAAATACAAGAAAAATGTCCATCAAAAAATCATGTCTAGTTTTTAAAAAGCATGCATGTATGATGAAAACGATCGAGCGCTGATTTTTCATTAACAAAATATAGAAAATAGGAAGATTGGAGAAAAAAGCTCGAGGGTGGTAAATCTTGTATGAGCTCTATCGCAAATAACGTCAGAAGCGAGGAGAAGAAAGAAAGAAAGGATGGAGCGAGCGAACGGCCAAATACCTTGCAGCGAACACTTTTCTTCTCCTCTCCCCTCCCTCCCTGGCCAGCATGTACCAAACTCACGTACGTGTGCTCATATATTTCACGTACGTGGGCGGTTTCCCGGTGTACACCAGCAAATTTGCTCGATGGAAATAGGGTTACCCGACCAATATGAAAACTCGTTGTTCTCGAGACTTACGAAAACTCTTCAAGATTATTACCCACTTTTCCGGCTCTTACCGATTCAATTTTTCCATTATTTCCTCCCGCGACTCGCCACAAATTTCAAATCGTAATAGTTACGCGATCGATATTTTTCTTTTGTATTTTCTTTCTTTTTCAATAAGTTTCCAAATATTTTTCTTTCGATACATTATTTACTGCGAATTTTTTACGTTATTTCTTTAATTATCGAAAATAAACGTCCCAATAGATGGACATGTCCCTATAGTTGGTCAATTTTTGTTGTATTATTTTTAACATTTGAATTATTTATTTATTTCTCAATAAAATCGTATGGATTATTTTTCATATACAAAGAGGTTTATTTTTCATAACTTTAATTTATTGGAACAAACTTGCTGAACCCTAGACATAGGGTCAATTTTCTGTCCAACTATTGGGACATCCTACATATTAAAACGTTCAAGTATTTATTTACAAGAAATATTGTCTGAAATTAATACATAAAATGAGTTTTGGATCACTAAAATGTCAGATAATAGTTTAGATATGAATTTGAAATAAATTTTTTTGTTTGAATATTAAAAAAAAAAGGTAAAGTGAGAAAACCTTTAATTGACCAACTATTAGGACGTTTACCTATTAATCAATCATTCTGAATGTCAAGCAAATAATAGTCAAACATTTCTCCTAAAAATTAATCAAATATCTTTTCAGATAAAATATTTCAGGTTCGGTCACAAAAAATATAAAGTCAAGATTTTAGAATCAATGGAAAGGACTGAAAAAGTCGTGCTGAAGAATGACAAACGGTCGTCTTACATTTTATTCGAATTGGGACATTGAGACTTGGATCTCCGTTAAACTTCTGGTATCGATAACAATCGTCGGCATTTATAGCCCGTATAACCGCACCGAGAGCTCTCACTTGGCGGCGTCGTGCACGAATCGACGAGGGATATTAAATTTTGACGAGAGTCCGCCCAGTTAACGACACCTCTCTTTCATCTTCCCGTATTTATTCGAGATTGAGTAAGTTCGCGTTTTTAAAAACTTGACAATCGGACAAAGTATTCATTAAAAAAAAACAAAAACCTTTTAGATTCGAGCAGCGATTAAAAAAAAACGTAAAAACGTTATTCCCATTTGCGAGTTGACCGTTCGAAGGAGTCGCAAATGGGGGGGATTAAAAGAGCGATTAAATCGAAGAGGAATTGGAAACGAGCGTCTTCTCGTCCGAGAGCCGGAATCGTCGGTGTCGGGGCTCGCGACGGGACGAAATTTCCTCTTCTTCCGGATTCTCGCGTGTCCGCGACCATTACGAAATTAGGAAATTCCAGGAAAGCGAGCGAACTTTTCGTCAGGACGAAGCCACGCGATGATCTCGACCGCAATTAAATCCCTCCAAGGGCTCGCCGATTAAATTAGTTTCGCCGCTTTTTGTCAGCGTTTTCGAACTCCGCGACGCGTTACGTCCGCGGAGAATAAAAATGCGACGCAGCGCCGAATAATCGCTCGGGCGTGGATCAACTTTGTTGCTCGACGCTCGGCGGGCTTGCGAGTTATTGGGACTCACTTTTTTTGTTCGGAACAGGGCGGCAACCGTGATCAAATTGCCGGGAATCCCGATGAGCATGAAAAGGACGCAACAGCCAGCCGCGAAGTACAAAAGCCAAGGCGGATAACCCTCGAACAGTATCGCCGATCCCGGATCGTCGAGGACCTCCTGCTCGATCCCCAGGTCGCTAACGTTGCTCTCGCTCTTGTTCTTCGCCATCCAATATCCCAGCATCTAGAAAAATATTTCAACCAACTCAATTTTTCTCGCCTTCAGTATATTTAAACACAATTAAAATTATTTTCTATCGAATTTATTTGTGGATTTTATTAAAAAATTAATCGTGAAAAAGAACAACAAAATTTCAATCGTAATTTTGTCTTATAAAATGTAATTTATAATTAATGGATGTCTATCAAAAATTTTGATGAAAAGAAAAATGTATCATTTTGGGATCAAACGATTGGAAAATTTCCCAGCTACAATTATACGCACGAAAAAATCTGTCTTTACTGACCATTTGATGAAAATATTTGTAATTGAAAATTCACATGAGTGACTCTTTATAAAAACTATTTATTATATTCATTAAAAAATTTTAAAATTGTAGAAAAAAGAAAAATTTGAGTTTTCTGGGCTTTTGCATTAATTATTAAGGATAAATTATGTTAAAATGTTACCCAGAGTTCTATATAATAAATATAAGCCAAGCATTAACAGGTTTTTCTAACCTTAATCAAAACAACAACTGAAATAAAATTTTTAACGTTACTAAATATACTTTTTGGATCACTACGATAATTCTTAATTCCTAAAAATTTAACCCTTTATTTTAGTATTCTCGAATTACAGTAAAAAGAGTGTGTTTAAAAAAATTTGTAAAATATATTTAACTTGACTTGGAAGATATCCTTAAATTTCATATTTTATCTTGAATTTGGTTGCTTTAAAATAATTTAGCATTTCGGAATAAATTTACTAAAAAAAAAAATTCCTCTGCAATTTTAAAAAGCCAAATTTAAGTATTTAATATGAAGAGTAGTAGAGCTAACTTTACTGCCCCTTTTAACTATTTCTTATTCTTATTTTTTCCTCGATCGAATAAATAAATGAATATTAAAACTTTTCGCGAGGAACATATAAGCGCAATGTTTTAATGAGCTTGTTAAATTGTGAAATAACAAAAGTTATGCTAATTGATTGTACAACGAAAACTTTTGACCCGGATGAGAATATTCGCGGAAAAAGTTTCTGATCTGAATCTCTCTGTTTATAAAAGGAGAACGTTTCCCCCGCCGGGATATTGCACGCGTTATCCCCGTTTCGGCGAGCCCGTAACAAACGATAATAAACTTTTTTTTTCACCGTAAAAACCTCTTTACGCGGCTCCATTGAATTCCGCCGAATTTCGCCAACTTTTCTCATAGTCGAAGACAAAAAAAATGCAAAATGTCGCCCGTTGTTTTTTCAATAATATACATCGAAATTATATGATACGTGAGAGTATTATACCTTTGAGAAATGCGAGATGAAAAAGAACTTTCATCTTCCTCGTTCAATCTTCGAAACTGTTGCTCGGCGCCGCCGTTGCTTCGTCGGCGTTCGTCTCGAAATCGCGAAAATTATCGTTTTTTCGATCTAACGCTGTCAGTTCACTTTTTCCGCTCGGCAATTTACTTCCGCGCGTTTCGAAACGCGCATTTTGTAACGTACTTTCGCTCATGGTGGCGGAGAGAACTGGAGAATATTTTTTTCACCGGAAAAATGTGCCTTTTTCGTAAAAATCACGCAAAACAAAGACCTCGCGGGAGAGCGACGCGTTCGGCGAGCATCGCGAACTGGCCTCGCACAAGACGCGATGTAACACCGAAACCACGCTCGTTCCACCTCTCTCGAGGAGCGTCTTCGTGGGGAGCGCTTGCGCCCTTTCCCGACGCTCACCTTTTCAAGTAAACACTTCGCGAACGCGTATTATATCCTATTTGCGCGAAATTTAGTATCAAAGCGAGTTGATAACTCGACCGCGTTGACTGCAGCGCCGCGGAAAGAAAATTTCGAGAACTCGTAACGCGTTCGCTCCATCGATAATTTCCCTTCCGTCGGAAAATCAGATTGCAGCGATACCGACGTGAACCACGTGATTGCGATGAGCGAGAGAGAGATCGACGAAGAGGAAATGATAAGATTTATTATTTTTTTTTGTTGTAAGAATAATGACTTTTAAGTTTTCTTCTTCTTCAAGACAATATATTTTATCTCTGAAAGAAAATGAGGTTTTTATGAGATAATTTTAATTTTTTTCCTATTATGGAGGTTGTAACGGAATGTCAAAGTCTGGAGGCTTGTCTGAAGATGTAAAGATTCGATATATTTTAAGGCAACTCTGCAGACTTTACTAAGCAAAATTACTAAAAAAATAAGATATTTACCTGATAATACGTATGTAGCAAGCATTATATGACTTGGCAATAAGCAATTCAACGAAGCTTCATTCATGTACGAGAGAATTTCGTCTGTTAATTATTTTTTAGAAAATAAGAGTACACACGTACGAATGATTAAATGAAATAAGGTCGCCGTGATAAAATGCCAGCTACGTCGACTTTTTGATAAGACCGGAAAGCCTGACGAAATGATTTACTCTCGTGAGCGCGTACGAGCCCCGAATTTCGAGACGAATTCTAAAAATGGAACAAATAAAAGTGGCAGAGACGAATAAACGAGAATGAATGAGAATAAGAGCAAGAAGAGAAAAATAATGACGGTGACGATAAAAAAGATGCGAAAAACATACATATGATATATATAGGAAGAGGCCATCACTCTTTCTCGTCCGTGGCGCGCATGTCGCGTATACGTTGGAAGTTTTATAGGAAGAGATCCGCTGGGATGTGGGCCGTTGATTGTCTGCCCCTACATCCTTTTTAAAAATAATTACATTTTGTTACCGGTATTATTATTATACGCCGAGGGGGGCCTAGACGCGCGCGGTTGAACGAAAATATGAAAATAAAAGAGTTTGGAGAAGCCATCAGGGGGCGTTGAACGAGCTCACGTTTTAATCGTCGCTGATGTACGCGCGTCTAATCCTGCGATGGGGCTCTCGCGGGTGCTAAATTTTTCATTAGAGCGCAAGATTAAGAGCGTCGCGGCGAAAACACCCTCGCGCTTATTTCTTTCGGGAAAATAGCCGCGAGACAAAGAGCAGAAGAGTCGAGTTGAATAAAAACTCCACCGGGTAGCTGCTTCGAATGGGCCTTCCTTCGAACGAGCGTGTATTCATTGAGCTCACTCCACTGCGGTCACTCCATTCAAGATATTCAACGTACACCGACAACCTTGAACGCTCCGTCATCATTGGCGGCCGCTCTCCTAAATCATCGTCAAGCATCCTACAAAAGTAACAGGACACAAACTGAATTTAATTCCCACTCGCGAACCCAGTAACCCAGTCATCCTCCTTCCTTCACATTCAATTAAGGTTATTGTACATCCACCAAACGATTTTTTTTAGGATTTTTTTTTTAACTTTGCATAAACTATCTTTGATGTTATACACTGAGAACAGATTTAGTTGAAAAATATTTAGTTGAAAATATTTCGTCGAAATAACACTTGTTTATTTGAAATAATGAAACTTCAGTTAAATGAACCAAGAATTTAGTTCAATTTGCAACATAATATCGTTGAACGTATTGAAATAATTATTTTGTTGAATCAACCAAA
>JAPYYW010004381.1:0-11515 GCA_030522545.1 Cremastinae sp. A BG-2022a
GAAGATCGCAATATTTAACACGCGCTCTTATGGAAGGATGCAAAAAAATGTCATTTTTACCAATAAATATCTCGACTTCCGCATGGTGAAACCTTCTGATAATTGACATACATGTACATATGACGGTAAAGAAAGTTTATGAAAAATTTTAACAAAATAAGTAAAAAACGATACCATGACCATTTCACCTGAAAGCTTCAAATTCCACATTTCTTTCCTGCTTTGTTTTGCAAAGTTTATTTTTATATTTATGCAAACTAAAGATTTTAAAATATGCTTCTTTATTATTATATATATTATAGCACTTCAATCTCGTCGTATCTTAAAATTCATCGAATACGAATTTCTTTAATTCATTTTTGTCACGTTCCAATATTCATCTGGATATTATAACTTTTGTTAAATCACGAAACTCATTCTATATGTCTCTATGAAGACACAAATTCGAAATTTATTTCTTTGTGCAAAGTTTATTTCTGTATTTATGCAGATAAAAGATTTTTAAACATGGATTTTTATTATATTATAAACTTCAGTATTTTCGTCTCAAAATTCATAAAATGCGAATATATCTTCATAATTTTCATGTTTGTCGCTCTATATTGAGAGAAAAGTATGGTGGATTTCATTATATAAAAGTGACAACTAATTTTTATAGAACTAAATATACGTTATTTTCATTTTGTCCTAAAGATTTTATGTTTTACTACAAAAATGTGTTTAATTAAAAAATTATTAGCATAATTTTCACTATAACTATATTCATTATAACATTTTTTCATCACAAAACTCATCCCATCCCTATAAAGACACAAATTCAATTTTGTTTTTATTTGGGTAAAGTTCATTTCTGTATTAATTCAGACTAAAGATTGTAAAACGTACTTCTTTATTATCTCATAGCACTTTAGTCTTGTCATTTCTCAAAATTCATAGAATACAAATTTCTTTAATTCATTTTATATTAACTCTAATATTCATCTTTACCTTGTAACATTCTTTTTATCACGAACCTCGCCCCATATCTCTATGAAGACACAAATTCGAATATTTTTTTCTGTACGTGCAAAGTTTATTTCTGTATTTATGCAGAATACAGATTTGAAAATGCTACAAAAAAGGTATGTATATGGGCTCGCGATAAGATTTTATGCTCATCGTGTTTCTAGATACCGTATGAAATAAAAGTAATCGTTAATAAAATCAGTATTCGCGGGAGAGCTTGAAAATAATTCGGATGGATATAGACTTCCGTTAAAGTGATATATCGTTCCTCGGAGGATCGTGGAGTGTGAATATCGCGAGAGGAATCCACAGGTTATATTTTCAGTCTTGAGTATCAGGCCCGAGGGAAAAATCAATAAGGTGAATTTGCAATAGTAAAAATTTCGTCTGCGCTCGGCTAGACATTTTTTAATGTGGAATATAAACATATATATATATACACCGAGTGTGTTTCGTAAGGTTTTGCCAAGCTACGTGGATAGGCGGAATTTTCTTAGTGTGTATACGAGATATTCTTTTGTACATTACGATTACGATTCACCCACACGCTCGGCGTGTCCTTTTCTCGCTGCGCCGCGCGGAGATGGAATAAATTGCTCGCATCCCAGATAGCCCGACCTCGAGTACCTATGTATATCAATGAGATGGGCGTTTTATTACACACAAGTATTTTAACGCGCGTAAGCTATGGGGACTTGAGAATTTATCGTACCTCTCTCGTGAATAGCTGCAAATATGTCAAGCAAACTCGATATTTTTTGACGAATATATTTTCCGAGCTCATTTTTTTCATCCATCGAGCAATAATAAGCATAACTTTTGCTTTTTTAAATAAATTTATTTATCTCTTATGGCTTGGATAAAAAAAATACAATTGCGGATCAAAAAGTGAAAAAGAATCTGACAATACACACACACAGAATTTTATACGACAAATTACTACGTTGAACAGTGCTGTGGTAACAGTTTGAACATTGTTAGGATCTTTCAATACAAAATATAGCAACTCTGATAATTTTATAATTACGATTACTATGTTTTGGTTGAAATATTCTCAAGTTTTTCCAAACTGTTACCACAGTACAAAAAAACGGTATTTTTTTCGTATAATGTTTACTCTGTGCAGTATATGTAAAAAATGTAATACCATTCTTGGTCTATATAGTTCCCACCGTGTTTGGTGTTGAATGGCATCGTGTTAATAGTTGTGGTTTGATATGCTGCGTTTAATGAGTGTAAATAATTAACACCGCGCAATATAAACACCATCTAGTGCGTAAAATTAATGAAGTAACACTATCCTTACTAACACCATTCGGTGTGAATAAAAACAATAGATGCAGATTAAGTAACTCAATTATATACAGAACAGTTTGGAATAATGAATATAAGTTTCGATTTATTCGATTTATTTTTAAGGTTTATGCACATTATATGCAACTTTGTTCATAAAAAATTCCATTTTAAAAAGTTCCTAAATTATTGTTTGTTTTCGTCTCTCTGAATAAAAGACATTTACCCTGAATAGGGTAATTTAGTATCTAAACTTTAAAAAAAATTGTTTACTAATTTTTTTATCATAATACATGTCACGTTGATATTGAGTAGCAAGTATCCTGGCAATGTTTTTATAATTTTTATATTTAAGTATCAGGTCCTTGATATAATTATGCTTCCCCTCAAACCTGATTAACCAAAGATGCACAAGAGGACTGATTTGCTTAATGATATTTAGTTAATGGGTTATAAAATGATATTTTGATATCCCAAGCTTCAGCTCAGGTATACCTGGTAAATTTTTCGTGTTCATTCTCATCCGTTTGCCACTTAATAGAGTGGACGACCGGAAACCTTAAGAAACAAGTTTGATTGATAAAAACTTTGCTTTTTAACTCCGTGAAATTAGCAAGTATATAACGTCGCTCAACATCTTTTACCAAACACACCAGTATTATTATTTTACACCATTTCTTTTTACCACTTACCCAATTTGTTTAACACCACGTAATGTTTTACATACATATAAATTTTTTAGAATGTTGCTTCATCGAGACAGTGGTATAAAAAGAGTAAAAAACTATCGATATATAAAATCGTGTCTGAGCTTGTGTGTGTATCTAGATAAATTCCTACAATAATTCACCACGGAGAACAAAAGAGATTGAATAAATGAAACACCAAGATATCTCAGCGTGATTTTTCCATCACGACTCCGCTCGGGCCTTTTTCATTTCGTGCATTTTTTTTCGCCGTCACGAGCTACAGAATCAAGGTTTCGAGAAAGCTTACTGCTAATGCGGCATCACGATTGGCCGGCGATGATCGTGGCGCCACGGAGCTGGGGCGATAGCTGGAGTGGATTCGAGAGAAAACGCAGTCTCGCTGAAACAAACGCGAAAGGCGTATGAAAACGAAGCGATAAAATAAGCGTCGGGGAGAACAGAGAGAAACGAAAGAAGAAAAAAAAGGAAGGAAGTATATGGAAGAGGAAGATGAGAAGAATGGAAGAGAGAGAGAAAAGAGAGAGAGAGAGAGAGAAAAAAGAAAATAACATCGAGAAAGAGAGCACAAAGAGACTCCTGAGAGCCGCGATCGCGTTTCTCCCACTGATGGCCGCAGCGTTTTTGCCCAAGATTCGCACGAACTATATTATTATTCTCATTATTCGTCTCATTATTGTTATGATTATCGGAAACTGTTTCTCTCGTGATGTGGACCAAGGTGCATCGAAGGATTCCCCTCGACCGGAGAAATAAATCGAGACGCGAGAACTCTCCTTCCTTCCCCGTGTGTACGCTCTCTCGTAATACGCGCGCACGCGAGATCGCGTGGAACAAAATATCTCAGCAAGGGCACCACTATGTTGCTCGCTGCTGTGCACTCTCGTTGCATTTTATTATTATACTCCTTTTTTCAGAAATTTTCTTTCGCGAAATTAAAATCGACCTCCTTTTGTTCGAGGGCGATGCGGTATGCAAATTCTTACGCGCACTCTGATATTTTTTTCAGATACAGAATGAAATTTTCTCCTCCGCGAACCGCCAATTTTGGCTGAGAATTTTTTGTTCTCGTTTTTTTTGAAATTTTTTCGTTTGTTGTTTCAAATTTTACGAAAGTACGCGCGCTTTTTTAATTCCATCGCCGCAGAGCAAGCTCGGGATTATTCTCTATGGACCGGTCCGAAAAAGTGACAAATTTTTTTGTCACAGTCACGTGTTTATAAAAAAAATGCCACAGCAAATTTCAGCCCTTTGAAAAATTTTTTTTTTCTCATTCGGAATTTTGTAACTCACTAACGAAGTAACGTACATATGTATATGCCCTCAGATATTTTTGTAAAAAATTTGACGCTCAACAAAATAAAAGGTCTTTTGTAGTTTTTCAATAAATCAACTTCTTAAAAAGTTATATTTAAGGTTGAAGTTTTCAAATTAAGGAAAAATTCCCTTTTATATATGTAAATCAGTATAATCTTTATATGATATAATTTTTTCAAGTTATTAATACAGCGAAAAAATGCATTAAAAATTTTGCATTCATTAAGTATAATAAAAAATAACTCATCTGGATATTCGTCTATTTTTAAAAAATATGGTATTATACGTAATATAATACTGCTATACTGCCATATTTTTAGTAAAAAAAAAACAAATTTGCTTAAATTGAAAAAATGATTGAATGATATAATTTTGTACCAGTTCAAGTGTTTTGCAAAAAACCCTTAAATCTTAAAAAAAATGAATTTTTATATAATTCCAACTTTAACCTTAAATAACTTTTTAAGGAGTTGATTTATCGAAAAATTACAAGAGATCTTACTTGTAGAGCGTCAAATTATCTGCAAAAATATATGAATAGGCAAATATATACGTTACTTTGTTATTGAGCTACGAATTTCCGAATTAAAAAAAATGAGAATGTTATTTAAATGGGAAATAAAAAATAAAAAAGGGCTGAAATTTAGTATATATAGCATCATTACATTTTTATCATTCGGAAGGTATAGTAAATATGTGTCCGCGAAAAAAAAATTAATCATTTTTTTGGACAAGTATAATATATAAGCAAGGGGAATATATTTAGATGGAAAGAGTTCAGCGTTTTCTATGGGAGACGAATATAAATGGTATATTTGTATATTTATGAGGAATGATGTATTTATGAGAGATGGTGGCGGGGTGGGCGAGACAGGCGACGCGTCGACGAGCCGCCCAAACTTGCCGGGAGTGTGGGCTGATCGCCGATACGGGGGGAGGGGAGCAGGGAGACAGAGCGGGAAAGAAGCTCTCGATTGTTCGAACTGATGAGCTGTGTGCCCGGCAGAAAATAATCGATCGGACGTTAATTGCAATGTGACTCGACGAGGCAGCTAACACGAGTTCTGCGCGAATTATTTGTAAATAACGAATGACCCTCGACGAACGAACCAATGATTAATGAGTACATGCGAATTCCACGTCAAAGAGATGGCAAATTGAAAAATTAATTTTTTCTCGTGTGTCTCCCATGGTCCGACAATTTTTTAATAAGCTGATTCCTCATAAAACCTTGTGCAATCATTTTTTTTTTATTTGATGAAAAATGCATGAAGGGGAAAAGGATTAAATTGAATTTTTTATTGCGCAGAATTTGAACTGAAACGCCCCATATATTTTCGATTAAAACGGATACTTATGTATATTTAAATACGCAATTCTTGACAATGACGTATTTATTTGCGCTGTAGAGGTGAATTTCTATAGAGTATTTTTACACAATCCTCTTTCGAGATCTCATTTTCTCTGTGTAGTACAATTTTACTCTTCTCTCATTTTCTGTTTGCCTCTCATTATTGGGAAAACCTCGCCGGCACAGGGCCGGTCATGTTTTCCCCATCGGAGCTTTACCGATTAATGGATTTTCGGCGCTCTATCTGTGCGTATATACTGATGTTGAAAGGTGTGACTAGAATGATGAGCAGAGAGCCAAAGGATCATAAATAAACGTGACCTCGTGTAAACGCAATACTCGCGTCGCGAATTTATTTTCATTTATTTTTGGTATTTCTCTCCTTAATCCCGAACTGTAAAATTTATTTTAAAGCAGGACATACATAATTTTGAATATTGCACAAACGGGAGTTTTAACGCTCAATAATAAAAGTGGAAAAATCTTTTAATAAATATTAATTATCTTCTCTTGCGAACCAGAGTAAAATTATCTGTAAAGATATATATTTGAAGGCTACACATATTATTTATATTTTATTACGAATAAAAATATGATGATTGACATGTCACTTTCATCGATATAACATTTTAACGATGATTTTCAATTCATCGCATTTATTGATAATTTTATTATTATTTTTCAAATGTTTCAATTTTTTTGTATTAAGTTATCAATACAGTTGTCAATGAGAAAAAAGAACTAAAAATTTTCTTAACTGTTTAATCGGCGTTCATTATATAGATCGAATCGAATGCATTGAGCATTGCGCCATGAATATAAGTCTCGTGATAAAATTTCATATATTTGAAAATTAAATTTTTCATGTAAATAGTGAATAAGACAGAAAAAAAATTCTTTTACTGCACATTAATTTTATAACTTTTTTTTTATTTTTATCTAATAATTTTTTATATACCAATACATGTCTACGACTATGTAACTTAGAAACGAACCAAGTGATCGATGTCTTCCACTTCTGCTGTAGAGAAGTCCTAAAAGCTTCCCTCTTTTTTCCCTTACTCACGAATCATTCGGTATTCTTCAATTAAAAATAATACACGTGTTTCATCTCGATATATTCTACTACTTTTTTAGCATCTGAATATTTAAACAAATAAAATTAATATTTAAATCTTCTCATGATGTCTGAATATTACATATTCATAGTTGTCGTTTATGTTGTCCACATGTTATATATATAAAAAATTGCAGAAATAAAAAAAAATTAGCTGTGAACTGTAGTATACATTTCAGAGAAATAAATATACAGTTTTTATACGAATATTTTCTGAAATGAAAGTTGCAAAAGTGTTTAAACGACAGGGAGTTCGAACTTGTACATTTTTTGTTTTTTAAAGTATAAATATTCATGTCAGTTATTTGATCATCCTGATCAAATGATTTGTAACAAAAGTTTTGTCAAGTATTTGAGAGGAATGGCCTGCAAGTATTGAGAACTGTACACAGAATGTGTATTTGTTAGTGTACGTATAGCGATGTGGGGCTTCGTGGCTTAGAATTACAAACAAACTCGATTACGTCACTGGTAGCCTGATGCGGTGGTCGAGCAGCTTTTCAAAACCGTGCCACGATATTCAGAGTAAACTCAAAAAAATGTCCGCTCTCTTGAAAAACACACCCTTTCTAGAGCAAAAATTTACCTTCCCTCGTATATATCGTAAAATCCCTGAATATCGTGCCATTCGAGTTACAGCGAAACGCACTCTCTCGTAACACAAACGCAAAACGGGAAAAGTGTCTAATTAAGGGAGAAAACGAATCCGGCTGCCCTTGGTCGCAGTGTGTTAAAGTTACTCAACTGAAAACTTGCCTGCTTTCCATTAAATTTCAATTTTTCGAAGCACTTTTTGTTTCTCGAGATAACGGGACTTGTAAATTAATTTCGAAAGTTATACGTGTTTGGTGATGACGAAGACAGAGACTCCGAGCGTTTGCTCGGTCGAGCGATAAGGCTGCTTGTCATTAATCAGCTCCAACCTACAGAGGCAGGAAAATACAGTTGGAGCAGGTACGAGACAAAATGAAAATCTTCGTCCAAGTTTTACACGTGTGCGTCGTCACATATTCCTGATGTGTTTCGCTTAATTTGTACTTCCATACTCCATCTCGCCTCGAATGAGATACGATCAACGACACACACACTCCTATATCTATTATTTTCTCCCTGGCGGAGTCTACAACGAGTCTCCGCGCTAATAAATAAATTCCTTCCAATCAAGTTTTATTTCGCTGGGAAAAAAAATTGACAATTGGCAATAAATATTATATTTGATTCGCACGATAAATTTGAATAAAGATTAAACGTAATACTCATGGAACAGGACAGTTCATTTCTCACGGCCTGCAAATTAATTACGATTCCTGCTCGTAGTGGAATTTTTTGTCAATTGTATATAAAACAGAGAATATATATATATAATCTTATCGGTGGCAAATTTAAAAAGTGTCTCTGTGTGATTGATTGTTGAAGTTTCGAGAGAGTAAAAATAAATTAAATATAAAAAAAAATACAAAACAAATCGTGGAGATAAACCGAGTTGTCTTTTGTGGTGAGGATGTTCGGCACGATTCTCACTCGCGAGGCTCTATGAGATGCACCTCTCGAGATTACGAAGATAAAGTGGAAGGGCTCCGTGCGTGATAGTCTCTTGAAACATTTGGGTCCCGGCTTTTAGGAACGTAAAAAATCCCTCGGGGGCAAATACGCTTACCGGCGAGGCTATATATTACACACCAGGTATATCTTTTGCCTCGTAAAAAACTTGGACGACGGAGCATCAATTATGAAGTTTCCGTTCTCCAAATTTAATATCACTCTCTGGTCTACGTTAACGCGCTCCTGAGCTGTACTTTTGGCTTCGCTAAAACCTTTCTCATCGAATATTACTCGTTTTATAAAAAAGAAAAAAAAATCATCATCTTCAATGTTGCAATTTTTTTAACGTCACGACGATTTTTTTTCCTTTTCGATAATATCAATTAAATTCTAATTTATTGGTGGATTATATAACGGTAACTTTTTTTGGTTCTTTTCTTTCTCTTCATTTTTCTTCCATAGTTCCTCACCAATTTTTCTTCCTTTATGGCCGTGGTGAAATTGTCGAAGATTTAGAGATTTTTCGTTACACTCATGGAACTCTATTGACTTATATTTGTTTTATAATTCAACCTGATGTTTATATCACTATCTATCTACTATTTTCTCGATCCTTTTTCCTCGTTTGCTTCTTCATTGAGTCTAAATTTTGATAAATATCATCAAAAATGAAATAATAAACAAGCTTTCAAACTTTTTTTAACATACGTGGTGTGCAATTTACAACCACGAGGATATATGTAAAAAATTTTAATTTGTTTCTCCATTTCCAAATTTTCACGATCACACATTTCTTCACGAAGAAACGAAAAACTTATTGAAAGAATAAAAATGCACATATAAAAGAATTTTTATAATAAAGTGAACGTTTGATCTTGATTGGTTTGCAAAAAAAAAAGGGAAAGGCTTCTTTTTTATGTCTCCCAAATAGTTCCCTTGCCAGAGGCACCGTGAATTCTCATAATTCGTGAAGTGCGTCTCTGTAAATTGCATTTTTACGGTAGACCTGCCAGAATGGCAAGGGATCGTGGCCAAGCGGCGTGATGGTGCTCCTCTCCGTCTCGGAGAGCTTTTGAAAAATTTATACATGTGCCAACCTTAGCGGAAGAAGTTCCGGTAAGGGTAGCACAGTCTCTTGTGACCGTAGGCCCCGTACTTTTCCTCCTAAGAATTCCGAGGGGATTCTCAGCAGTTCGCGGGGAAAATAAGAGTCGAGGGAAAGTGAGACGAGACTCGTTGCCTGTATACTTTCTAAAAACTTCTCCCTGAATTTTATGCCTTCCTTATACTTGCGTTATAATAACGAAAATTATCTTAATTGCCCGTTATATGAAATTTTATCCAAGAGCTATTTCGGCCGTGGTTAAGAGATCATAATTAAAACAACGTCGGTATCGCCGAGAGAAAATAACAAAAAGCTTTTTTCGCAAAAAGCTGTATTACGGACAAAAAACGTCGATGCGAGTTCCAGATTTTTATAGGATTTCGTATTCTGGCTAAACATATGAAAATTCATTATAATAGGATCAGATTGAATTCTGGAAAGACGTGTTTTACTTAGGAAAAGATCGTTTTGTTCATTACTCGAAGGAAATACGTATATCACGTTACGGTTAAAAGACCAAATATTCATTACTACTTAATCAGATTCAACGTAGTTTTATCATATTATCAGAGTCAAGAGAGTGCTTTAGTTGAAAATTCACGTAAATATCGTTATTTTTATTTTAAAAAGCATATGATATTGATTTTATTATCACTTATTCTAAAAGTGTCAGATTTGTGAGTAACGATTTTTTAATAAAATTTCGAAGAAAGTAAATTGAAAAATTCGATTCAAAGTGATTAAGCTCTCGAGAGAACAATTTTAATTAATTTGTAACGAAATACTGATATTTTTAAGTGTTACTATACTTACTACTATTTGTAGTAGTATTTTGTAACAAACTCATTAATTACACAATGAAGTACAAATTTAGATTTTTTTTCATCTTCTACTTGGTTTAGTCTCTTCAATATCAGTTTTTAGATAATTTCAGTTAAATAAGTTCATTGTAAAATTGTAATAACGCATACCCTAAAATATAATCCTATAAATGCATACCCTACAATAAAGCTTAACTTTAAGAATTTTTAATTAAGGTGTTTTTACTGTGAAAGTACGTTCAAAAGTTTATTTCCTATGTAAACTAAAGATAAAATCATCAGTTGAAATTTTTTCTATAGATTTTTTTGAAAGACTAGATAAATTTTCTTTGATATCGTATAAAGATTGGTGCCAAGTTTTAGAAAGTTTTACCATCTAGAAGTCCGGATATTTCATGTTGAAAATTACAGTTTTTAACACAGGCTCTTATGGAAAGTTACAAAAAGTTATAATTTTCAACAGTACATATCTCGATTTCTAGATGGAGAAACCTTTTAAAATTCCACACTCACTTGAGCACCATGAGCACAGAACATATGTGCAAAGTCTTAAGAAATTCTATAAAAAACCATAGTGATTTTTCGGAAAAATCCCACGTTCGTATTTTTCAAGCAAATGAATTGAAATTTGAATATTTTATGCAGAGTACACTAAAGTGCGTGACATTCTTGGAATTTCAAAAAAAAAAATAAAAAACCAAAGTAAAAATTTTTTTTTTCGTTTTTTGAAAGTCCAAGAATGTCATGCACTTTAGTATACTCTGAATAATATATTCAAATTTAAATTCATTAGCTTCAAAAATACGAGCGTGGGATTTGTCTGAAAAATTACTCAAAATTGGGTATTTCACATTACGTTAAAAAAACGAAAAGGTCAATTTGAATAAAATTGTCAGATTATAGTTGGGATATGCGTTAATGATTTTGAACTATCTTAATTCCGATGAGATATATGTCACGGAAGAGCTACATTGACATCTTCCGTTCCGGATGAGATTGTGTCCCTATATCACGGTAAGCCCAACGGAAATCTATTGAGGATCTGATCACCGATATGACTCCCTGTCTAAATTTCTACCCAGATCATTATCTAAATCATTGAAAAAATATCCAGGATACTAGAAGTTTATTTTCATTATCTAAATGCTTGATGTCCATAAGCAGTGCCATATTCGAGTTTATTTAGTAATTTTACAAGACGCTTTGTTTCATTCACCGGTATATCTCATTGGATCGAGTAACGTTAGATCCAAGTCC
>JAPYYW010004382.1:0-19256 GCA_030522545.1 Cremastinae sp. A BG-2022a
CTAAATGAGTACAGATTAGCCAAAAGTCAATGCGCTCCGCATAATGCACTCTATACCAGTTAATCGATTAGAGGCCTCATGTCTTTTTTAATATAGGATACGCAGGTAAATAAATAGACGCAGGCAGGAAAACATCTGCAGGGTTTTGCCTGTTTGCAAATAAAATAATAACGACGATGATAATATGGCAGCAACAATAATAACAGTAAATAATGGACGACGATGAATCTCGAATGCCGGAAACCGGCTCGTAGCCTCGAGACGATGTTCCGAGAGGGTCGAGTCTCTTTCTCTCTCTCTCGTTTTCCTATATGTTCATATGCACAAAACGAATCGAGTGAGACCGCGGATTCATCCTTTCTCACCGCGACGCGACCGTTCCAGTGGGCGTTTCTGTCTTCGCGCGTCTCACCCGATTTTTCTTCGTGTTGTTTTTTTTTTTCTTTTTTTTTTCACTCTTCGCACACTCACCGTTTATTCCTTTTTATTCAAAGATTTACGATAAAAGATCGACGAGCGCTCGAAATAATCCTCTCGCGTCGCGGTTCATGAATTTACGAGAATGCTGTATTCAGACTATGAAAATCCAATGCAGCCCTTTATATCGAGATTATATTGCGCAAAGCTTCATTATTTTTACACACGTGACGATTTAGGGTAGGAGTAGCGTGAAAATCGTTTCAGATTTTCTTGAAAATTTGCAGAAATCTTCTTTTATGCCATGTTAATATGTATGTCAAGTTTTATGAAACTTTATCGTCTAGTAATCGAGATATTAATTGTTGAAAATCGTCGCATTTTTTTTATCTCTCATAAGAACCTATGTTAAAAGTGGATATTTTTAAAAATAAATGTTTCGATTATCACATGGAAAAGTTTTTTTTTATTTTGCGCACGTGTTAATATGACGTTAAAGAAGATTAGTATAAATTTTGAAAAAATTCTGCTGTTTCAAAAAAAATTCAAGTGGTGATTTTACATTTCGTTAACACGTACAGCCCAACTTTTGAATAGACTGTAAAAATATTTCTTGAAAATTTGCACAAATCTTTGGTCTTATACTTAAATGTATGCCAAATTTTATGAAACTGTATATACCATGTAGTAATAATTGTTAAAAATTGTCACATTTTTAATTTTCTCATAAGAGCTCATGTTGAAAGTGACAATTTTTAAAGATAAATATCTTGATTACCACGTGGTGAAGCTTCTTTAAATTTTGCACACATGTTGATATAATGTCAAAGAAGATCAGTAGAAATTTTGAATAAATTCTGTCTCAAAAACGATTCAAGTGATGATTTTACATTTAGTTTACACGTACAGCCAAATTTTTGATTAAACTGTCACGTGAGTCCTATACCTTAAGGTATAGTTCGATCAGATTTTTGAGAGTGAGTAATTCGATCTAAATTATATATATTTGTTAATTATTTTTATTAATTGTATTTAGCATATAAAGGTTGTACTGATGCCATTTTTTAAGGATTTTTGAAGTGTCCAATAGGGGAGCTCCGCCTCTAAACCTCGTCCCTTTTCAATTACTGAACACAATTTTCAAACTTAAAAAAACTATATTATAAATATAGGCGTTTCCACATCCAACAAAAATATATATTTTTGTTCGATACACCCCCAGGTGAAATAACACATTTCAAGAGAAAATAAATCTACCCTAAAGTATATAATTACCAAAAAATCTTAGAAAAAAAAATGATCAAAACTCAAACAAATAAAAATAAATGAAGTAAAAAAATGTCATTGTTTGAAAAATTGAGCACAATATAATATATCTTTTGCAAAATTTATGAAGCTATATATATCTTTTTTATGCGAGAAAAAAAGTAGTTTTTTTAAACGGATAAACCGAGGGAGACCGAAAAATGATACTAGGCGATAAAACTGGTCGATGAAGGACTCGTTGGCTCGATCCTCCGGGTCGTCGTAATCGGGAAAGAAGAGACCGTATATTACGATGAGTGACGTTTCTCGTTCGCGTGGAGCGCGATTTCTCTCGAAGCCCACGTAGCCCAACGTCTCATGATCTCGGCAACGCCAACGCTCGGTTCAAAAAAAAAAAATAAAAGAACAAAAAGCTCCGAGCGCTGAATAAAACCTGTTGACGTCCAGAAACAACTGGAAAATAAAAACAAATTTTTGTGAAAGCGTCGAAAGGAAATTGAGGCGAAAAAGAATAAGAATTGTTCTCCTCGATTATCAGCAACTTGACAAATTATCAGAGTTACTGAAGCGCAGCGACGAGAGAGGAAAAAAAGTTGAAAAATTCAAGCAAGACGTCAGTCGAACGAATTTTCTTTCGTAGAAAAAAATTAACGAGTCTTTCATTGACAATAATGTCGGCGATTAAATATTTTCGTGATAGCGACACAATCATGCTCATAAAAATTATTCAAGGTTAATGAATACTCAAAGTATTATTAAATACTCGTCTTGTCACTTTTGCGAATGAGTTTTCTTTAGAAGCAAAAAATGAGCCTTTTATCAGAAAAAGTAATCGACCATTTTTTCTACTGATAATGACCCAGTGATAATAAAAATAATTTAAAAGTGATAATGTTGCTAACAATGTTCTAAATATTACTAAATACTCGACATTTCATTCCTTTAAATGAATTTTCTTTCGAAAAATAAAAAAAGAGCTTCTCATTAGTAAATATGTATATCAGTAATCAACCTTTTTTTCAACTGATAACGACCTAATGATAATAAAAATAATTCAAAAGTGATAATGTTGCTAATAATGTTCTAAATATTACTAAATACTCGACATTTCTTTCCTGTGAATGAATTTTCTTTCGAAAAATAAAGAATAAGAGCATCTCATTAGCAAATAATCAACCTTTTTTCAACTGATAATTACACAGTGATAATAAAAATAATATAAAAGTGATAATGTTGCTAACAATGTTCTAAATAATACTAAATACTCGACATTTCATTCCTTTAAATAAATTTTTTTTTTTCGAAAAATAAAAAAAGAGCTTCTCATTAGCAAATATGTAAATCAGTAATCAACCTTTTTTCAACTCATAATGACCCAGTGATAGTAAAAATAATTCAAAAGTGATAATGTTATTTCTAAAAGTGTTCTAAATATTACTAATTTCTCGACATGTCATTGCTTTAAATAAATATTCTCTCGAAAAATAAAAAAAGCTCCTCATTAGCAAATATATCAGTAATTAACCTTTTTTCGACTTATAATGACATAGTGACAATAATAATTACTCAAAAAAGATACTGTTACTAAATATACTCGAAAGATTAATAAATATTTGTCGTTTCATTACTTCGAATAAATGTTCTTTCGAAGGAGTCAATAAAAGAGCTTTTTCATTGACAAACATACTGATGGAAAACGCTATTAATTTTTTTACTTGCGATCAATGATTTTCGAGATATTTGCATAAATAGAAAATTCAAGATGGTGACGAAATCAATGATCCAAATAACTCTATAATGCAGATATAAATTTTTTAAGAGATGCAAAAATTACTGTCACAAAGAAAATTGCTCTTGGATTTTTTTTACAAAAAATAAAAAAATCATTTTTCTGGATTACACCCTGAAAGTACTGGTGCCATCCCCACAATTTTCTCCTTTTCATTCGTCTCCGATATCCCGAGGAAGGATATGGAATTGTTCGCCCTCACGAACGCTTTTTATCTGCCACGAAATCGATCAAGGTCGACTTTTTATACCCGCAGCATCGACCCTGGCGAACAGTCCACTCTCGCGCCACTCGAAATTCTGGGTCAAAAGGGTCGTGGATCGATCCTTATAAAAAAATTGCAGAAATTACAAAATGTCACTGACCATTTTTTCTTCGTTATTATGCACTATTTTTAATCATCCTCTAATATGATGCAAAACACCCAAATTTGAATAAATTTTCAGACAAATTCCACGCTCGTATTTTTATAAGCAAATGAATTGAATTTTGAATATATGTATATGTTATGCAGTGTACACTAAACTAGTGCATGACATTCTTGGAATTTGGAAAAACAAAATAAAATTTTTTAAACCAAATTAAAAATATTTTTTTGAAATTTTTTAATTAAAAAATTTGAAAGTAATTTGGAAATAATTAAAATAACCAATAGCAAAATAAAAAATAAACCAATATTAAATACAGTAATTAAAATTTAAAATAAAAAATTTTTTAATTTAAAAATTTAAAAAAAAACCAAACTAAATTTTTTTTATTTTTGCAAATTTCAAGAATTTCATGCACTAGTTTAGTGTAAACTGCATAACATATATTCAAAATTCAATTAATTTGCTTATAAAAATATGAACGTGGGATTTGTTATAAAATTCATTCTAAATTATTGAGTGTCTCACATCACATTGAGGAAAAAAAATTGCTCCTTCAGATTACTTTATTTGTATTTAAAAATCATACTATTGATTTTATCATAACTTCTAATGTATTGTACTTACGAATTAATATTTTTTTCAAGAATTCATCAAAAAAAAAAATTGAAAAATTAGATCGTGAACAACTCGAGAGTAGCTCTGAAGAAGACAATTTTGAAAATTCTTACCAAGAGATTTTTTTTGTAATAAACTCATCAATTACACAATAACGTATACGAATTTTTTGTTTTAAAATATTTATTTATTTTTTTTACGTCTTACGACTTTTCGAATTTTTGCATTTAAAAACGACAGTATTAATTTCATTAAAATATTGATAACAGATTAATCGAGTATTCGTCTGAAAAAAATGTTTGTGTATTGGTTGTACTGACAATTAGTTAAATATTATAATTTCATGGGATTGAATAGAATTGAATTTATTATTTTCATAACACTTTTAATTCGCACAGAATAACAATTAATCAAAATGTTTGTTGTAAATTCGACAAAATTTATTTCGTGCTTTAATGAAAAGATCTAGCGAAAATTCAGAAAACTTTTTAACGTTTTAGTTTGTATTCAGATCGTTGGTCAAAAAAAAATTTATTTTTAAAAGAGCAGTAATCGTCCCTAACAATGAGTCATTTTTTTAACTTTATTGGTTTATTTTTCCTTTTTTTTCTCCTCAATGGATCTCAAAAGCAAAATTTCGTCGAATTCGTTAATCTCGAACTGAAATTTTCATTCGCACGCTGCTGTGTTTCAGAAATAAATTTTCACCCGAGTCATCGAGGGTTTAATAATACACCGGATTTGTGCGTGCACACCGACGAAAATTCCCAGAAAATGCGACCAACGTAGCTCGACATTTAAAAATTCTTCAAAGGAGGAAAAAATTGAAAATCAAAGTTATTGGCTCAATGGGTCGAATTTTTACTATACGTATTTGTGTGATAAAAAATGATGAAATTTTATCCAAAGTTTCGTTAACTTTCGAAAGGTGAAAGATCAATGAGTCTCATTATTCCCGATGATAAATGATGACATTTTGGAAAAGAAATCGTCAGTAGCTCAATCATTGTTTTTTTTCGCAATTCGAAGCTGAATCTGTGACCCTGATATTCGCATTGGATGAACTTCCGAAATACGGTTATCTTCAATTAAGTTTATCTTAGCATTTAATTTAAATTTAAAAAATTTTCAATTTTTCTAGAAATAATTAACAGTTTTTATGAAATTTTTTATAAAATTCAATATCACAATATTTTGAGAAACAAACTCAGGTCAGGTATTTTTTTCTATTTTTCTATAACTTTAGTTAAAAAATGTATAATTTTTGTTTGAAAAGCTGTTTATTATCTTTATTTTTTAAAATATTTTTTCCTGGTTTGAATTTTCTGACAAAATTGAAAGTATCTGATATTATAAAATTTATTTCTACTGTTCATTTTTTATTTCTATTTTACTCAAATTTATTCAAAATTTAATAATAGTCATTTACGTTTTTTATTCATTTTCAAATTATATTGACATAAATTTGATTAATTTGAAGTTAATGTGACTGTATGTTTTACACAAGATAAATGATCCTATAAATTGGGTTTTTATTTGAAAGAAAAAATTTATTTCAAATTCACGTTTAAACTATTGATTAGTGTTTTACTGATCAAAACTCATCTTGTCTCTTAATTTTAAACAATATTTCTGGTAAATAAACAATTTAATGTAGAATATCCTAACAATTGGACAGAAAAGTTGATAAATGGAAATAGTAATTTTCTCTTTGTATATGGAAATAGTAATTCATACAATTGTATTGAGAAAAAAAAATTGTAAATTAAAATAAACGTTAATTCTCTGAGCCTGAAAATGTATCTTTAGAAAAATATTCTTGAAGTATAAAAGACAAAAAGCAATAATATTTTTTAATATTTCGTGTTATAAAATTAATGAATTTTTAAAATTAATTGCACGAAAAAAACTGCACATTGCAGAGAAAAAAAAAGATTTGTTCAGTGATTTTGAGCTTGTGATTTTCGAATTGTGAAAAAAAATTGAAGACTATTAATTTCAATTTTTGCTCCGAATCTCTCTCACACATAATTTTATCGCTGAAAGCGATAACCCAAATGACGTCAAAGTCGCGCTAACTTTAAATTGGCCCGATGCATTTGCGTTGCGCTCAAAAGAATTTTACTCAACTTCTTTTTTCCCTCGAATAAGCTTTCAAAGTTCTGGAACGCGAATTTCGTCTCGGTAAGGAAACTTTGAAGAGGTTGAGTAAAAAAAACGCCAGATGGTCGGACATTCGAGACTCTCGTCCTTTCTCCTAAAACTGAAAAAAAATTCCTTCCTCTTTTCCAAAAAAAAAAATTAGTACAAAAAAGGACGCATTTCATTATATATTTTATATTAACAAACTTATTATATTAAAACTTTTATTTTATATTAAACAAATTATTTATTCAAATAAATCGTAAGTCTCTAAATGTTTCCGTAAAACTTGAAAATCCAAAAAATGTAGTTTTATCCAAGAAATTTGTTATTGTAGAAGCTATTTTTTTAGTTCATAAAATATGCATAAAAAATTTTTAATGTCCATAAATATATGTACAAAATATTAAATTTCAATATTTTTGTATTTTTATACATATGAGTCAGTCCACCAAATAATGTCAAGCTCTCGGGGCAATCCTCTCCGATTTTTTTTTAACTTTGAAAATTCTATATGTTGCAGAAAAAATATCCTGAAAGTTTTAGCCCTTATTATGTAGCCATTTTGAAGTTATGACTTTTTGAATTTTTGAAATAAATTATTTTTCAACTTTTTCATCAATTTGTTTGACGTACAACACTTTTTTATAAAAATTGGAAAAAAATAGTTTTTTGTAGAAACATTTATCAGCTTTTCAATGGAAATATTCATTTTTCATCATATGCAACAGAAGACCCTTAAAAATTCAATTAAAGTTGGATGCGGCCGCTGTTAGCTCAATTTTAATTTTTTTTTTTTGAAAACTGAGACTTCTCTCGAAATATGTGATTTTTACGATGTGCACATTTTTTGTTTTGTCAAAATTAAATAAAATATACATTCTTAATAATTAAATAACTTTTATATTTGAACTATATTTTCGGATGTTGATACAGTTTTGATACAAACATATCCTGTCATCATTCGTAGGCATGAAACTGCAATATGTATCTATGTGCCCTTTACCATTTTTAATTGAGAATTTTCAGTTTAATTGGATTTTTAAAAGTCTTCTGTTGCGTATGATGAAAAATGAATATTTTCATTGAAAGGCTGAGAAATTTTTCTACAAAAAACTATTTTTTTTTACAATTTTTATAAAAAAGTTTGTACATAAAAAAATTGATGAAAAAGTTTCAAAAAAATTTTCAAAAATTCAAAAAGTCATAACTTCAAAATGGTTGCATAATAAGGGCTAAAACTTTCACGACATTAGCTTGACGCCCCCTTAGTTTGACATTATTTTGTAGAGTGACTCATGTATGTAAGAACTATATACGTTTTTTTTCTATTCAAATAAAAATATTTTATTTAAAAAATGTGGACACAAAATTTAAAAAAATTAATAAATAATATGAAAAAGAGTTTATTAAAAAAATTAAAATTCTTGATATTTTTTGAAAAAAAAAAAGGAATCTATTCGTATTGCACTCGATTCGAATTTTCTTCCGGGTGCTCTTTCATTGATCGCTGTGAGCCTAAACTTCGTTGGATCTCCCCTAAAACGTCGCTAACAAAGGACACAGCCCCGTTCTCCGCATCTTTTCCTTCCAACCGTTTTCCCTTTGTTCGTGTGCTCGTTCCTGCAATTCGTCCGAGTATGTTCTGATGTCGAAGATTAACGTGCCCATTCGTTGAAATTCGATCCCCGATAGCCATTTTCCATTCTCGAAAATTTCCAAATTTCCCAAAAAAAAAAACGTTCATTTTAATATTGTTTTTACATCAACGAGACTGTAAAATGATAAAAATTCTTCGAAATTGAATGAGTTTTTTTTTCTACATTTAACAAGATATACAAATACTTTTTATTATTCATAAATTATATTTAACGATAATAAAAATATTAATAATAACAAAATTTAAAAAAAACAGAATTTTTTATTAAAAAAAAGATTGGGAAAACATTACAAGTGCAAAATTGCAACATTATTCTCTTTATTATTAAAAATTGGAAAATGTAATTTTACAGTACAAAAAGGCAATTCTTAATTTACTGATAAATATTTACTATTTTTAATATTTAATAAATTTTTACTGATAAATTAAATTAATGAGAAACTGAAATGGTATTAATTTTTGACATTTTTTTTCTTTTCATCAAGGAAATAAACTTCTGAAAACGAGAAAAATTGTTTCGTCTTGATAGAGAAGAAATGGGTCATATTTTAATTTCTCATAACCAATGATGAACTTAAAAAAAACAATTAAAAAAATATTGACCGCAAGGGTTATTTTCAGATACATTTTTTCAATATTCTTATGCATGCATTTTGTTTATAAATTAAATCAGTATGTTTTTTTACGTTTTTTAATGTCAATACTGCTTTATTAAAAGAGAATAAAAAAGTGTAAATATTATCGAAGAGCTGAAATTGTCTTACGAAGCCTGATAGAGTGTAGACACGATAGGAGATAAAATCCAATAATAAATCACTGTCTGCTTCAGAATATTCTAACAAACTGATAACGTGGCAATCACGTGAAATTTCTCGATTAATCGATTTATAATCATATTTTGCAGCGATACAGAGTCTCCTCCACGTTAAAATACACATAAAAAATTCTATATATTTCATAAATTCGAATACGAATACAAAACCGATTCGTTCAAAAATCGATGAATCATCGATTACCCGTTCGGTTATTATCTTTCGACATTGGTAATTAATATATGTTTGTCAGATCGATTCGCGTTTATACGAACCTGATGTTATTATTCGATTAATAATTCATCATCTGTGTTTTATAGCTTGTTTCTTGTCGATCATATAATTTTTTATTGGAATAAAAGAAAATTGTACAATAAGAAATTATTAAAATTTATAAAAATTTTCAAAAAAAAAATTGGTAAAAGTTTGCAAAAAAATTTGTTAAAAATTCATTTTAAAAATTGGTAAAAATTTATTTAAAAAATTGTAAAATATTTTTTTGGCACTTGAGTAATTTTTTATATTTTTTACGTGTTTTAGGCGATGCGAGGGATGTAACGTCAACTGGCGAGTCGCTGAGCGCCGTTCAAGTACGTCAGGAGGAAGCTAGACGCAAAAGACGAAGGAAGAAGCGTTCTGGCACGTCCCTCGTATCTTCTTGTTTCCAAGGTAAAATTTTATCTTTTCGAACCTTATTGTGAAATGAAAGCTTGGGGAAAAAATTTTTGTTCATTTAACTGTGGTTTTAAAAATATTTAACAAACAATTAATTGATACGTATATTTTTTTTAATTGATATAATATTGGAAGAAAGTTCTTTTATTACTGCGTGATTTTTCAATTTATCTTTAAATGCTCTCAAGATAAAAAAAAGTATAGATACAAATTTTTCATTGGAATAGTTTTTATTGAACGATGTCGAGTAAGAAAAAAAGAATTGAATGAATTATTTACAAATGCAGAAATTAAAAAAAAACATTTTCAACTGTAAAAAGTGCTTTAGAGTAATATTTTATTTTTGGCTTGCATGTATACGTTATATATTTAACAATAAAAATAGAAAGATAATATTGTCTTATTTCGATGAAAATTATAAAAATTTTAAGCTCGAAAAAAATGAATGTAAGAGACGAACCAAAATAAAGTTCGTAAATATTTTTGTTATTTGAAAAACTAACTAAATTGAAAAATTGAAGGGAATAAACGTGAAAATTCTGTCGCTACGTTTTTTTAAACAATTTTTTCTCAATTTTTTCTCAATTGAAATAACAAAAATATTGCAAGTTTAAGAAAATGAAAAGGAAGTGGAAAAAACATGAGTTATGTACATTAAAAAATGTCAAGCTCAAAATCTTTGAAACTATAAGAGAAATCAAAAAGTTCATAAATATTATTTAAAAAATTCATTCAATTAAATATATCAAAGAAAAGAAACGTGAAAATAATATCTTTGGATTTCTTCTGAAACTTAACAATAAAAAAAAAAGAAAATATTTCTTCGAATTTGATAAAAGCTCAAGTATTTTTGAATATTTCGAGCTCGAAAAAAGACTTCGAAAAAGGTGAAAATCATAATGTCAGGTGTTTTTTTTTTCGAATAAAGTCAATGCTCGTGAATGACGTTATTTGAGCTTCTAGAATGTTCCATAGTTGGAAAGAGAGCTAGCTAGTGCTGTTACTCCCCACTCTTGCCTCTCTCATCGAACGAGGCCTCTCGGCATGCGCGCATGTCTCGACACCAGCTTACTCTGGCTCGAATCATTACGTTCAATGCTGCATACTTTTACCCAATTCTCAGTGCCAAGCAACCCTTTTCTGCTCCAATTTTTCTCTTCGTTTAATCTCGAAAAATTCACTGCAAATTTAAAATAAGATTATAGACACAATTCAAAAAAAATACGAACACTATTTTTAAAACGAAAAAAAAGTACAAATTTCTATAATAAAAAAAAATATTCAGAGTGAAAATACTTGCATAAATATTATACAGAATGATTGTAATATTTCAAAAAAAAAGGAAATATTACAAATGGATATCAATTTATGACAATGGTTTATTTAGTGTCACAAAAATTAACAGTCCAAAAGCAAAGTGGCTTAAAAATTTTACTCTATTTCTTACGATAAAAAAGAATTTAGATTCAAACTTGTTTATTTTTTTTATTTTTAAAGAAATTATTGGATTAAGAAGCTTGTGAAACTTGAACTTTACCAATTCAATTCATTCTCACAAATGAATGGCAGTACGTTAACTTTACTCTTCACTTCTCTACTCAAGACCATATTTTAAGTTAAATTTGGCGTTTTAAAACTGTAGAAGAGTTTTTTTTTTTGAGTAAATTTGTTCCAAAATAGTCAATTTTTTTAATAGCAGCCACATTCAAGATGAAATACGAAAAAATAATGTCAAGAGTAGAGAAGTGAAGAGTACAGTTAACGTACTAATATTACGTCGTAATTAACTCGAAGCATCCAAGTCTGAAGAAAACGAATTGAATGAAAAATAAATAAATGAATGCGCGATTTATTTTGAATTATTTATTCATTTTAATTTATTATTAGTTTCAATCATTTTTTATTTTGAATTATTTATTCATTTTTATTTATTTGTAATTTTATGCATTTATTTTTTCTTTTCAATTATTCATTCATTTTTATTTTCTATTTTCGTTCTATTATTTATTATTAATTTTATTTATTTGTTTTTTATTTTGAGTTATTTCTTCATTTTCATTTGTTATTAGTTTTATTTATTTATTATTTTGAATCATTCATTCATTTATTCACTTTTATTTTCTATGTTTTATTTCTATTATTTATTATTAATTTTATTTATTTATTATGAATAATTTTATTTTTCTTTTTCTTTTTTAATAACTCAATGAATAATTTTTTTATTATGAATGGAAAGAGAAAGAGTGAGGGAAGAGGGGAGTGGGTACAGTGGCGTGGGACGAGGGGTGAATGTAAAATCGATCGGAAATAGTGGAGAATAGAGGTCGGTCGAGAGACGCGATAAGGGTGAAAGAAGAAGGAAGGTTTGCAAAAGCGTGCGTGCGTCGTCGAAAGAAAGAGGGATGGGGACGAAGTTGAACTCTCGAGAGCTTCGTGGCCGTTAGTCAATGGGGAATTCTTCGTACGAAAGGGTCGTCCCCCCCCCTGACATATCGTCGACCTTGACACTGACCACAAATCCCTTCGAAGGACGAGCCAGGATCACGTGACCGATGTATCGAAATTCAATTAATTTGGGCACGATTCGTGTTTCCCTTTCGTTTAGGACAAATTTTATCTTATTTAAAAAAAATACATTATTTTATTCAGAGAATAAAATCAAGCAAAGAATTACTTTTTTCGTGATTTTTTAAGTTTTGAGGCTAGAGTAAACAAAACGTTTTGAGTCTATAAAATAATTTGAAAAATTAATGAATATAATATTATCGTAAGATCGATTTTTTGGAATTTTTTACGTCTTTTTAGATTTATTATTAATTAAAGTCGCGTCTCTATAAAATAATTAAACGAATAAATGAAAATAGAAATAAAATGATAGAGTAATGTTGATGTTGGAGTTGTGATTCGATCGATGCGAGCTGCCCAGGCGATGCTACGTCTCGTACTCCCCCCCTTCCCCCCTCGTTTTCCCTAACCATAGCTGATGCAATCAACAATTTTATCTGATTTATCTGATTTTATTAATGTCGCGTTATAGTCTGAGAAAAATTGCATTTACGATTCGTAATCGGATTTACGAGCATTTCAAACAAAAATTAATGTTAAATTCTTCTTCAACTTATTATTTTCTTTCTCTTAATACAATAAGAGCCCCAATTAACGCTCCAACAGGGACGTTGAAAAATTTTATGTCAACAAATGCTTTAAAAAGAAGAAAAATGTTGTATCTGGTTATTTTCATACTGATATTTGTTATATAACATTTTTTATAAATACTTTTGATAAAAAGTAATGATAAAAAGTAATTCTTGAACCATTTAATTAAACGATTTCAAATTTGGCACAAAATTTATTCATACTCGTAAGGTATTCCTTGCACGAAATAAATATCTTCAGAATATCCTAATTATTTTTTAAATGATTAAAAATAACTTTTTTAAACGTTTTGTAAAAAAAAAGTTAGGTTACCGAGGTTTTTAACAGAGAATTTTTATTTTAAAATTACGGTTTTTAGCATAGGTGTTAATGGCAGAAACGTCTCATCTCCACTTCAATTGAAAAATTTATTTGAAAAATTTATTATCTTCAGATAATGAAGAAAAACTATAGTATGAATAGAATTTAACGCGAGGAACTTATTTATCGTATAAAAATATACGATCATCGAACATTTGAAAGAAAATTATTTCGATTTGAAACTCGGATCTCGTGTATAACTTCAAAAATGTAATTTTATAATAATTTTAAAATAAATATAAAATCATGTTTAATTTTTTATAATGAGGTGTAGTGTCTATAATTATCAACTTATAGTCATTTTTATGTTATTTAACAATCGTATTAACAATTTTTTAAGAAAGTTCGTTAAGGGTCCTCAATAATAAGTAATGATTTTAAAATAAACATAAAATCATGTTTAATTTTTGATAATTGGGTGTAGTGTCTAAAATTATCAACTTATAATCATTTTTATGTTATTTAACAATTGTATTAGCAATTTTTTAAGAAAGGCCCTTAATCGTTTAGCCCCTAAAAAATCCGACCCTACGTGCAAGGGGAATACCTTAATAGCAAAATACAAAAAAATGAAATTCTCATATTTAAAAAATATCATTCATACATCCATAATTAACTGCCCAGTAAAAAATCAAAAGTTTGACAAGCGTCGTCCCAAGAAACCCACGCGTTAGTCCGACGATTAATGTATTTAAAAAAAAAAACTGCAGTTTTTTCACTATCTTACTTTCCCACGAATGAGAAACCGCAAGAAGAAGAAATAGCACATAGCAAAAGATCGGAAAATGTTTCCACATTTTTTCTTCACTGTTAAAAAAAAAGAGAGAGAAAAAAACGAAAAGAAAATGGCGAATAAAAGTCGCGTTGGCTGTCTCGTGTTTTGATGCTCGATCGATACAATAATCGAGAGATCGTTACAATCGAAAGTCTCACAAGAGCGTACCGTGCAAACGATAAATTTCAGTTGGGGAGCTCGGTGGAAAGTATATACGGTCGTCGGAGAGCGCACGCTCGTGATTTCTCTCCTCGTGCTCGTCGGTGCGACTTGACTCGCGTCAGCCCTAGAAATCCGGAAAGTAACGTACGAATCCCTGACTCGCACTCTCCACGAAAAGAAAGAAGAAGAAAAAAGAATTACGCAAATGAAATGGACAAACATCAGCGCTGGAAAATAATCGCTGCGCAGAGATGGAAGGTTTCCCCCCCCCCCTCCCCCTTCCCCCAATCCTAGATTGAGAAAAGAGAGGGAAAAAAAACGAAATGTAGTAATTTTCGTTTTGCCTACGCGGAATAGAGCGATATCTCCGTTCGCGAGCCTCAATGAGAAGGATACGAGAGGAACAGTTTCTCCTTAAAGGTGTGCCGTCGAGCCTTTCGAGAATAAAAAAAAAAGGTAACTCTCACGACGCCAGAGGAGCACTCGGAGCGTTTCACGAACGTTTCTTTATCTCCTTTTTACCAGGATTAACCGGTTTTGCTCATGTATACACCGAGTGCGGTTGGAAAATTCAACTCCTCCGTCGTTATACATTTACGTCCACTTATATTCGAACGGTTTAGAAAAATGTGCAGGCGGAAAGAAGATTTGAATAAATTTTATCGATCGGAACGTTTTTTTTTCTTTTTCGTTTCGTTTTATTTCATTTTTATTTTTAGTTTATTTTTATCTTATTTTGTTTTATTTTAATTCGTATCTTATTTTTATTTTATTTTATTTTTGAGTCATTCTACCAATTAAAGTTATTTTTACGGGGCGACCCCCATCGATTTTTTTCATTATTAATTAATTAATTGATAGAAAATTATTTTACTGTTTCGAACAATCACATGGTTCATCACTAGTATTATATTTAATTTCGTTGTGATAAAACCAAAAATATGCACATCGTGAAAATAACAAATTTTGTAGGAAAAATTCTCAGATTTCAGAAAAAAAAATTAAATTTGAGGTAACAGGAGCTACACAGTCAGAAAAATCTTTTTTTTTTCACTTTAAGGTAGTTCTATAGGTACAATCGAATAAAAATTTTTATTTCAATTTATCTCGATACCATGTGGGTTTTTGAGCTTAAATCAATTAAGAAAAATTGTTGCAAATTGTTTCAAGAACAATATAATCAAAATTCAAGCCCATCCAAGGTGACCTGTACTTGCTACGTATGTATGAAAGTCAAAAAAATCATAATCTTAGGATTTTTTTTTAACTAATGGAAACTTCTTCGAAGTACAATAAAGAACTATGCTAAATTTTAAGGATGTTCACCATCTAGATTTCAAGATAATTAGGATTGAAGATCACAATATTCAACACGTGCTCTTATGGAAGAATGCAGAAAATAGTGATTTTTGACAATAAATATCTCGAGTTCAACGTAGTAAAATCTCTCAAAATTTAATACACAATAGCACATTGTATCAAAAAAGGTTTTTGCAAATTTTCAACAAAATCCAAAGAAAACGATTATTTGATAGAACTACCTCAATTGGATTTTTAAGGATCTTCCGTTGCGTATAATAAAAAGTGAATATTTCCATTGAAAAACTGAAAAATTTTCCTACAAAAAACTATTTTTTTCCAATTTTTATAAAAAAGTTATCTACGTCAAAAAAAATTAATGAAAAAGTTGAAAAAAATCAAAGTTTAGTTTGTCAAAAAAGTTTTTTAACATAGAGAAAGTATTTTCAAAGTTTGAAAAAAGTAGGCGGTGTCCGCCCCATAAAAATGATTTTATTTATTGAGATGACTCTTATCTATTTTTATCTTTATTTCATTTTTTCGTTAATTATTTGTTTTTATTAATGTTCAATTTTTATCATTTCATTTGCAGAACTCTACAAGCTGACCGGCGAGGTACTGGGCGAGGGGGCGTACGCCTCGGTGCAAACATGCGTCTCGTTGTACACCGATCTCGAGTACGCCGTAAAAATAATCGACAAGATACCAGGACACGCGAGGGCCCGCGTATTCAAGGAGGTCGAGACTTTTCATCATTGTCAGGGTCACCCGAATATCATCCATCTGATCGAATTCTTCGAGGACGACGATAGGTTCTATCTCGTTTTCGAGAAAATAAATGGTGGACAGTTGCTCAGGAGAATCCAAGAACGCGTCCACTTCACCGAGCGCGAAGCCAGTCAGATCGTCAAGGAGATCGCCAGCGCCTTAAACTTCATTCACAAGAAAGGTGCTTGGCACTTTTTAACACTCTTTTCAAATTATTCGTCAAATTATTTGCTTCAAATCAAATGTGAAATCGTCACTTGACTTTTTTTTGAGACAGAATTATTTCAAAATTTATACTGATCTTTTTTGACATCATATTAACAAGTGTGCGAAATTTAATGAGGCTTTCCCACGTGATAATCGAGATATTTATTTTTTTTAATTGCTACCTTTAACATGGGCTCTTCTGAGAGATTTATAAATACGACGATTTTTATCAATTTATATCTCAATTACTAGATAGTAAAGCTTCATAAAATTTGACATGAATTTCAATATAACAACAGAGAAGATTTGTGGAAATTTTTAAGAAATTCCGTCTCGAAACGATTTTTACAGTCTATTCAGAAATTTGGCTGTACGTGTCAATTGAATATAAAATCAACACTTGACATTTCTTGAGACAGAATTTTTTAAAATTTATACTTATCTTCTTTGGCATCATATTAATAAGTATAGGAAATTTAAAGAGATTTTCCCAGGTGGTAATCGGGATATTTTTTTTTAATTGCTACTTTTAACACGGGCTCTTACGAGAAATTTAAAAATGATTTTCACGTGATTTCTACCTTAAGGCTATTGAGTCCATACAGCAAAATGTCAAAAGTTTTATAATGCTTTTTTCCCATACGAAGTTGTTTAAGAGTAAAACCTACAAAAAAATCTAGTATTTAAGAATTTTTATTTAAAAAAAACGACTCAATAAATATTGATAACATTTTGAGAATAGGTTAATCAAGTATTCGTTTACAAAAAAAAATCACATTACATTTTTAGAGACCGAATTTATTAAAATTTGCATAGACCTTTTAGCATCATATAAAAAATTGGGCAAAATTTAAAGAGACTTTACCATGTGGCAATCGAAATATTTATTTTGAAGAATTACATCTTTTAACGTAGGCTCTTCTGAAAGATAAAAAATACGAAGACATTAAACAATTAACATTTCGATTTGTTGATAGCAAAACTTAATAAAATTTGATTAGCATTTTAACGTGAAATTTGAAGAAGATTTGAGCAAATTTTCTTTTAAATCTGTCTCAAACAATTTTCACGGAGTTATCTTAAAAACAATTATTTGATAAGTTTGCATAAACTAAAAAAAAATTAAAATACGAAGCATTTAAACAATGAATATTGTGATTTGTAGATAGCAAAACTTCATAAAATTTGATTAGCATTTTAGCTTGAAATTAAAGAAAGAAGATTTGAGTAAATTTTCAAGAAATTCTGTCTAAAAAGATTTTCTCGCGACTCCTATTTTTCAATTTTTGAATCTCACTATAAATTTTTCAAAATTTCAAAAAAAACCCCTTTTATTACCGACTCGAAATAAAAATTTCTCAACCGCTGCGTCGAGATTTATCGGACTAATTGATTTCTTTTTTTCTCGACAGGTATCGCGCACAGGGACTTGAAGCCCGAGAACATACTTTGCGTCTATCCGGACAAGCTGACGCCGATCAAGGTGTGCGACTTCGATCTAGGCTCGGGAATAAAGTTCAACAACACGATGTCGAGTCCTCTGGCAACGCCGCAACTTTTAACGCCTGTCGGTAGCGCCGAGTTCATGGCGCCGGAGGTCGTCGAGGCCTTTATCGGCGAGACATCTTACTACGACAAGCGCTGCGATCTCTGGAGCCTCGGCGTCATAATGTACATTTTGCTCTGCGGTTATCCCCCGTTTTATGGAAATTGCGGCACCGAGTGTGGATGGGAGAGAGGAGAAAATTGTCAGGCTTGCCAGGAATTGTTGTTCACGAGCATCCAGCAGGGAAGATACGACTTTCCCGACAAGGAATGGTCAACCATTTCTGATGACGCGAAAGATCTTATCAGGGGCCTACTCGTTAAGGAGGCGCATCGAAGACTGAGCGCCGAATGCGTCCTCGATCATACGTGGATCAATCCTGGACCGAGTTGCCCGGTCACCAGCGACAGACCGCTCGATACTCCCCAAATTATCAGGTAATTTGAGGCGTCATTTAAGGGGTAGTACTGTCGATTATAAAATTACCGTTCAGAATTTGATAAAATTTGGTGTAGTGGTAGATTATGTTAAGAAAAAGATTCAGTTCAATTTTTAAAGGTCTACAGAGAACCAGATAAAAGATATTGGCATTTGTAATTTCATACATTTAGCATTGAGTCTTATGGGAAATCACAGTTTTCATCGAATTTCTCAAAAAGTACCGTTCAGATTTCAATAAAAATTGGCACAATAAGAGAAAATATTATAAAGAACATTTTAAATACTTAAAAATACAGGCTCAGAGCATGTGATAGTAGTAATTAATAAATAAATATCCCAAATGTACTTTTACCTCGTAGTTCAGTACAGACGTAGCAACGTCGTCAAAAGGTTACAGTGCGCGCGAAATTGAAAAATATGTAGTAACATAACCAATGTTTTATTAACACAGCCACATTTTGTCAACTCAATACAATAATTTATTGATTATTTTTTTTGTTGGTTTTCGAAAAAGTCAAAGATTATTTGATATGATTAAAATTTTTTAATTTCAATTTACCGTAACCACTTCACTTCGCCAGTCACCTGTCAGGTTTTACGCATAGCTTTTGCGCGTATTTCGAGTAAAATAGACTATCTCTGTCTCTCTCCCTCTATCGCGACGTTGCCTATTTTAAGGAGGTTGGCTACATAAACCGAAATGATGAAAATTCGTTCAAATTTGGAGAGAATATTCTTCCATATGAAATACATGAATACAATTTTTTTTAGAATTTTCGTCTACGTATTTTTCGA
>JAPYYW010004383.1:0-11514 GCA_030522545.1 Cremastinae sp. A BG-2022a
CGTTATCTACGGAAAATTTCCGATCGAATAGGCTCTTAAAATTGAATTTTTAAAATTTCAAAAAATTTGGTCTGTCACACTGGGTCTCGGGAACCCATGCAAATTTCAATTAACGATATATTTTCTTTCTCTTGACCAAATCTACTTTATTATGGGTGATTCTTAAAGTGTTTTGCAAAACGAAGTGAATCACGTCAATTCATCAATTTTTTAAAAAGTTATGACGCCTTGAAGATTTTTGTAAATCTTCAAATACTTCAAATACAAATGGTATACTGATCACCATGGAAATAATTAATGACCGAGGGATTAACAAAAATTTGAAAATTTTTTTTCCTCTTTACGCTCGACGAATTTTCTCTCTTTTTTTATGTTTAAGATTCTCGAACTATTCAGGCATATTTATCTAAGTATGTATATCTGATATAAATAATAGAAAATTGTGTTGCAAGTTTTTTTCACAAGAGCTGAGGAAATTTAGCGAGATAAAATGAGATAAAAACTCTTGATTTGACTGTACCGATAGAATTACCTTATACTGTTGTTTGGTATCACCAATAGAAAAAGAAACTGAAAAATGTATAGTAAGAATTTAAAATCTAATTTTTATACAAATTTAACATGAAAAACTCATATTTGTCTAGCATCTGATAGAGAAAAAAAGTACAAGCGTATCGCTCGCATTTATGATTCTTAAACGTACATTTTTCCAGCTTTTTATCTTTTTTACACGTAGGCGTTTCGAGATTTATGTACGCATACACATATGATGTACGCTCGATACGTATGAAGATTTTTTTGCTTAGCTGGCAAACAACAAACGAGATTTTCATGGGTCGCGTGAATGAAATACGGATTGCGCGCGAGCGAAAGACGCGTATACAGAATTCTCGACGATCCCCTCCGAGCGGAATTGGAAAACGATTTGTATTTCGGGCCGATCGTTTCTCATCCCTCGTGACTCGAAGATATTTGACAGAATTCTTACTGACCCATCTCGGACCGAGAAAAAAATTCTTTTGTTGAGTATACGCCACACACATATCGAGAGCACTTTGCGTTCGGAACGCTATATATACTCTCGAGCAACCACGAGCAATAAAAAAAATGCCGATAGCTCGAATGCGGCAAAAACTGAATAAACGGAGAGAGTTTTTTCTCGGGAAAAGCTTTGGAAATTCGACCATATGTTACCTTTTGGAAAAAAAAAACAAATTCCAACTCGATAGAAGTCAACTCTTGGAAAATAAAACAAAATTTGGTGTATATACCAATAAAACTGTATTTTCTCTAAAAACCTTCAACTTCTTTGCTAGAAGTAAAAAAGGTAAAAAATTGAAAAATCAAAACTCAAACTTATTTGTTTTACTCTTTGAAAAACTTTTTCTCGAAATAGTCAGGTGTATTCATGAAATTTCATCTGTAAAAATATAAATCCGACTATAACTTTTCGTTCTTTATTTAGTTATAAACAATTTTAATAATACACGTTTAACTTTTATTAAAGGTAAATTTTTTTCAACTAATTATTTTTTTACTTAAAGCAAAGTACATGCATAAATGTACAAATTATGTTTTTATATTATACTTTATGTTTAAGATTAAAAATAAGTTAAAGGTATTCTGATCATACAATTTGATTTACAAATTAATAAAAAATGAAATTGACTTGTATATGTATATCCAAATTAGAACTTTGATTTGAACATAATATATTGAAACGTGAAAGCGTTAAAAAAGTAGAGCGTCCAGTAGTGGAAGGAAAAAAAATAATTTAACATCTGAGCGAGTCTCAGTCTTATCTCGTTAGTGACACGTTGGCTCTTCGCTCCTTTTAGTATATGTACACATTGTACACATATCTGAGCTTTTTTTCTGTGTTAGTTCTTTATTCGTTTTTATTTATTTTTTAAATTTCGTCTGGGCATTTATATCGAGGGCCAACCGATGGGTCAAAAAAGCGTCGTATTCTCGGCCCTCCAGCCGCGTTTCCAATATTGACGTGTCGTCTGCAATGAAGCGAAACGTAATCGACTATGGCCACATCGGCTAGCAAGTTATTCGAACGTACACGAAAAGCCGCCCCTGTGGAATCGCAACGGGACAATCTGGGTTATATTCGTAACGAATTTTTTGCCTCAAAATCGAAATACATTTTTTTTAATCCGATAAATGAACATTTTTTCATTTATTTCCAGACTGTAACCTAAAAAAGTAATCACTTTTCAAGCACATTTAATTATTTTTCAAATTATATCGATTAATTTTCATTTATCTTTATTCTCATTATTTTTATTAAAATAAATCTTATAAACTATTAAACGTGAAGTCGATTAATGAAGTGTCTTATAGTTATATAAAATTTGATTTTTCTGTGTTTCTTCAATTATTTTACATTTTAATGATTATTTTTATTTTTTATTTATATACTACATACTGTAGTGGGATTTTTAATTTATTGATTTTCGATATATGTTTTGCTAAAGAAAGAAAATGAAAAAAAAGAAGTAACAGATGATTTTTCGTTCGTTAATAATGTTTCTAGCTTGGATCAGAGTCCGTATCGAATTCGCGTGTATTGCATGCTTCTGCGGTGTATCGATGATTGAATGAAGAGAGTCCATAACGTACGTCGAATCGGAGAGTGGCCTAGTTACGACTCGGAAAAAGATCGTGTAGAAATTTACGCTAGTGCGCTGCGAAATCGTTATTTTTCGTGATTTTTTTCCCCCTCTTTTCTTCCTCGCTTTCCCTCCATTTCGCTGCGGGACGTTCACTGCCAAACTGCGAAGTCTCTGGGAAACGAGCCAATCCGGCAGCTCGTCTTCGCGCCACGACGATACATCACGTGAACTTCTTCTCCTCCCTCGTTCGTTAATCTTGGACGAAACATGGGGAGAAATATCGGTACTGGTTATTACGTGAGGAGATGAGCTCCACGCTCGCGAAAAAAGAATCGGAAAACGTGGTCACGAGTCATAAAATCCTCCACTTTTCTCGTTCGGAAATATTTATTGCCATCCGGAATGTGCCATTGTTTTATTTTAATCGTTGAAAGGTATAGCTATTATTTTGTTGAAAAAATAAAAATAAATTCGCCATGTGCCAGGAAAAACGGCCAATTATAAAAGGAATGTTATTCTTTTTTACTTGATTCAGTTTTACAATGTCATACACATGATGGATGCCTTTTTTGGACTGGAGATAAAACAAAGTTTTTTTTTTACTTTGTAGTCAAAAAGAAGAATGAGAGATATTGGAATGATTTATTTGTTTTTCATTTATAGACAAATTAATTCTTTTTTTTTATATAGACTTTAAGGATGTTTTGTTCAAAATCGAAAATAAAGGAAAATTTTTGAAACTTTTACATAATATTAAGCAACATCTCTATCAGTTTGTGTAAAAATTTCACGACGATTAGGAAGCTCCTCATTAAGATATTAATCGTTTAAAATGGGTATTTTTTTATACCTTCCTATGAGAGCACGTATATTAAAAGTTTCTATTTTGTATAATAAATACCTCAGTAACGAATTTCCTATATAATTTAAGTGAAATTTTGTACTGATCTTTGTATGGTGTTAAAGAATAACTTGCATCTAATTTTTCAAAAAAATTTTATAATTTTTTTGTGTAATCACAAAGAGAGTAGATCTGCCATTGGATGACCTTGAATTTCAAATATTTTTTTCCTCAGTTGATTTGCAGCAACTTTTCTTAATAAATGTTTACTCTCAAACGACTTCATATAAAAGAAAAACGTTTTCAAATTTTTGATTTTTTACCCTACGGACTTAACACCCTTAAATATTTTATTTAAGATTTATTTGAAAAATTATTACTTTTCTTTCTAGTAAAAGTTATTAGTGAAAATAACATAGCAGTGCAATCGCGCGCGCTTTATTTGGATCTGGTCGAGTGCAACGTATACTGAAATCCTTATTCATAGATTAAATTTTTTATTGCTTATAATTATAATACTAAATATTTGCTTAAATTTATTTTATCAAAAAATTGCAAAAAAATGTTTTTCTTTATCTGAAGTCAAGCATTTTTTAACTAAAAAACATTCCAAGCATTGGTCGAAATGTCATATGGAATAACCCAGGTTATGTATACGCTAGTCAAATTCAGTCGTCATTATTTCCAAGTACATTAATTATCGACTTATTATTAAGAAGTCTAAAACAATTTTATAATATTTTTTTTATCAAACAATTAAATTAATCATAGTTTTTATATAATATTGATAAAAATAAATCACAGATGAAATTAGACTTCGGCCCAACTCGACCGAACTACCTTAAATTAGAATTTATGAATGGAAAGGAAGAGATGGAAGGTTAATGCTCTAACTGGATCCGTGACACGGTAGTTGAGACGTTAATGAGACGCGTAACGAGTCAGGAACAACGCGCGGCGTATCCTTAGTGGATCCTTTGAGAATTCTTCTCGGATGTGGAGAAATTTGGAATATTAATCTTGCTCGCGTTGCATCATCTGCTTTCAGAATGCCGGGGGGATTGGATCCGAGCCTCGAATGATAGAATGAATCGCAGGGAGGATCCGCTGTTGAGACAGCACCGCACTCGGCTGCTGCAGCTCGCCGAAGCCACCAACATCAAACCAGGACGCGGCAGCAGCAAGAGGCGGACTCAGCGATCCCAAGCTTCCAGCCTGAGGTTCATTCATCTTCGTACCTTTCTTTTATCATTTATCGGAATTCTGCTCAGTACCCATATACCTAAATTCCCTCAATATTCCAACTCTTATATACGATAAGATTATATTAAACTTTTATTCTTATACCCTTTCCCATATATATGATTTCGAATTGTAATTTCCATCCAGGCAACGCCCAACTTGTAGTTCCATTTGATGAATTTCTTACAATTTATGATTAATCAGGTAGACGTTCCAATAGATGGACATGTCCCAATAATTGGCCAATTTTTTTCATATTATTTTAATTATATTAATTATTGTTTTTTCTCAATAAATTCGTATGGATTTTTTTTCATATACCACGAGGTTTATTTTTCATGGCGATCATTTATTGGAACAAACTCGCCCAACCCTAGAGACAGGCTCGATATTCTGTTCAACTATTGAGACATTCTACATATTCAAACGTCCAAGTATTCATTCACTAGAAATATTGCCTAAAATTAACACATAAAATGAGTTTTTGATCGTTAAAATATCAAACAATGATTTTAATGTGAATTTTGAAGCATATTTTTTTGTTTGAATATTTTTTTAATAGAGATAAAGTTTAAAAACCCTTAGCCATCCATCTATTGGGACATTTACCTTACATGAGCAGTAAATTAATTTTTTTCTCGTCATACATATTTTTTAGAATAATTTTAATAACTTACCACGCATAAAAATAAAATTTTTATTCCATTGAGAAATATTACGTTAAACAAAAATAAACTAATTTAAAATCCAATTCATTTTTTTTTCTTTTTTATACAGTTCAATTTTTTTCGAATATTCTTTCTGATGTCAAACATATTCTGAATCTATAACTTACGTATTTCCATTGATGCTTTTGTTGCTGTTGTACGAGTAAAAAATAAAAATTGGATTTTAAAGTAAATCTGATCGTAAGAATGCCTGGCGCGAGATGATAGAAATGTGCGACTTGCAGAATTGGAGTTTTGCAGTCAGCGAATTGGAAAAATAAGCAATGTCATGTATTTGCAGCAATTCAGGCAGCTCGACCGGTCGCATAACCCTGCAGGATATCGTGAGGAACGATCCGGGGTATACGCCGAACATAGAGCACTTGGTATTTCCCGAACGCAAGAGCAGCAATCCGAATTTAACGAACCAGGGCTCGTCCCTCGGTCAACAGACGAGCAAGAGCAAGCCTGGGATCGCTGTATTGTCCTTGGTTAATACGAACAGCACCTCGGCTAGGTCAAGACTCGCCGAGGTATTCGGCCGTCATTACGCGAGAGGTTCATCGCTCCAAGACTCCGTCGTAACAACTCGTGCCAATCATCACAACGTAAGTCGCTTTTCACCATATACAATTCGATCCTTAATATTAAGGTCCTTCGTCTGTGACAGTCAAATCCAAAAGTTTATCCTGTTTTAATGAAGTTTTTTTCTGACGTTCATGCAGTGATTTGCGAGATAAAGTTTATTAAGAAAAGTTGTTGCAAATTTATTTGAGAACAACATACTCTGAATTTAAGGTTATCCTAGGTTAGAAATACTATAGATGTACTTGGTGTATAATTAACAATTTTTTTACTGTGAATTTCTCTGAAAAATTAAACACAGTTTCTTCTATGTTATATAAAACTCTCTGCCTAATTTTAGGAGACTTCACTGTCTGGAATACGAGATATTTGTTGTTAAAAATTGTAATTCAAACATGCGCTTTTATGGAGAGTGTACAAAAAATGTGATATTTTTGTCATTAAATATCTCAACTTCGTTACGGTGGAACCTTCTGAAATTTGGTACACATATGTACATGACGTCAAAGAGAGTTTACACTATAAAAAATTTCGTGGTATTAAACAAATTGTGTAAGTGATAAAAGGAAATGGTGTAAAATAACACCGGCGTGTTTGGTAAAATATGTAGAACGGCGTTACTTGATGGTTTTACGGGGTTAAAAATTGATGTTTTCAGTAACAGGAATAATGGGCAGAGCTCGATACTTATTTCCTGCGAGAAATAACAATTTTTCAATCGATGATGTTTATTGCACCATCGATGAAATAAGCATCAACTATTGAAATATTATTTTCATTTCTCAGAAAAGTATCGTGCTTCGCACATAATGAACGCGAAAAATTTAGTTTCTGGTACCTGAGCTGAAGCTTGGCATACCAAAACATCATATGACTTGTTATCAGAATATAATTAAACAAATCCATCCTCGAGAGCATCTTTGTTTAATCAGGTTTGAGAGGAAGCATTATTATTTCAAGGAACTGACATTCAAATATAAAAATTTTTGAAACATTACTGGAACACTAGAGTATAACTCTAATAAATACAGTATTGTCTTTTTTTTATTGCCAATATATGAATATATACTTTAGCTATTGTAATTATTGGATATTTTTCCAATAAATTTCCAAGATACATAAAAATGAATTAAATACTCCAATAATAAAATCCATTAAATGCTAACCAATATTTCACTGAAACATCGAATACAGTTCCTCCAATTAAATAATCGAACCTCTAAAAACCGATACAAAATTATTTAAAAAACAATAAAAAAAACAACAGAAATTGTAGAATAGATAAAGAAAATCAAACACAAATCCCACTAAAAGAAAATTTTCGAAACTTTTGTCCAAGTAAAAATACCGAAAAAGTAAAGATTCTCTTTTTTAACACATAAAAAAAGTATATACGTAAAGACGTCAGACCTCAGTAATTAAAATACAAATGAAAATGTTTGATCGGATGAAAAAAAAAATTCTTTTGACAACATAGCGAAATAATCGAATACAAAGTTTCTTCGCTCCAATTATTTTGCATTGTACTCGGGTGATATTTATTTCCATCCCTGGCGAAGCGACAAACAAAATGTTGATTGTCGCTCGTCATCTCTCTCGGAGCTGTACCGGGCGACTTTACGTAACACACACGGACGAGCAGAGTTGGCCGAACGAATCTATAAAGTTGTTACGCAATGCCCGATGCGAGTTGAACTCGGCGGTACGTGCGAAGAGCCATCGGGTATATGGAAAATTCTATATTTGGCAAAAATTCAAAGCCTCGTAACACGCGCGGTATTTTCCCATTTATCGTCCAACGCGCGTGGACCCCCGTTACGAACGACTCTCGTGCGAACAAGAGACTCTTCCCCACCGTCAGGAAAATGAATACATCGGCTTGTACTCTCGAGAGATTCCCGATAATACGAAGAGATATTTTATCGAGCAATCCCCCTCCCTTTATGGTCTCAATAAAAGATTCAATTCTTCCGCTAGGTAATTGTCTACCCCTTTGTTCCAATCGTTAGACGAGGTAAAAAATTCTTACGGATAAATATGACAAAGAGGTAAAGATTCGAGGGAAAAAATGTTGTTTTTATTATTCGAAAGCAGCATAACGGGATGGACGATAGCATTTAAAGTTTCGTATTTACGAGATTTTACTGCGATTTACTGCATAAAATATAAAATGATATAAGAAACAATATATTGATCTCAGTGGGAGGCTAATTTTTTAACATATTTCTGAATAAAGTATAGTGTTTTATTTATATAACATGCATGTAGTGGAAAAAAAATTGTCAAGTTTAATAGCAAAAATAAATTTCACCAAATTATATCATGAAAAATTTTTACTCTTGAATGTGACCATATCTTTCCAATTAATTTTGAATGCTCGCAGAGCATATAATTGTAGAAATTATCGTTAATACCATATGCCTTCTGGAATTAATTTTTTTTACGACAACTGTATATACAGACTCTCGAATAAATTTTATAAATCTCGATAGTTTACGGAATCCAATAACAAAATTCCAATGCAACAAAAGAAAATGTAGATACTTCACGGAATTGAAAGACCCTTCGAGTCGATACATTTTCCGATGCCCTTAAAAATTTTGCGGTTTTCCGCGCGACATTCAGCTCCGGTTAACGCGCGATCTTGAATTCGGCCTTGAGACTCCGAGGCACGGCTCTGCGGTTTGACAGTTCGCGGTTGAAGAAACGACGAAAGAATGCGGAGGGAGACGGGAGGGAGAAAGTCGAAGGCCGTTCGGGCGTTGAAAAGAGAAGAAAAAAAAAGAGGGAGAGAGAGTGAGAGGGAGTTGGAAAAAAGAGGAAGAATGGAAAGTGCGCGCGCGTTGTGCCTCGACGAGGCTGAAGATTTTGTATCCGCGGTGGGACCGGCAACGCTCGAGAAACGGAACTCAATATTGCAGATCGGGAAAGCAACGTACCGCGAACGACCAGGCACGAAAAAAAAGCATGGAAAAGCAGGTTGAAAACTCCTCGTTCGTCTTGCCAGCGAGGCACTCGGTCTAGTAGTAAAAGCGCGACATTGTCAGACGATGCTGGTCGGGCGTTCCTCAATCCCCTTCGCCCCATTAAAAACAGCCTGTTTGGAACATACATGGCTTCCGCACTCCCTATTTTTCAATCTTTACTTCTTACCCCGTAGCTCCCGCGAATCCACCCTTTACAGATTTTTCTCTCTTTTATTACAGTTTGACGTTCTTTTTATTGCAGTTGTATCCGGGATTGAGATTTTTTCGAAATAAATCTGCTGGATCGTATCGAAGTTTTTTCTCGATTTGCGCCGTGGAGTTTCTTTTTTCTTTTTAATGAACGTACGTAACGTTGCAACTTTAAAAAAAAATTTGGTCGAGTAGTCTCATCTAGTCTCGAATAGTCTCTAGAAATTAGCATTTTTTTCGTATTTACATATGCTCCAAGTGCTAATTTCTTCATCAGGTTTTTCTTTACTTTTTCGTAACAGTATAACATTGACCATAATTTTATTACAGTAACGAGTTTAAAGAGAAATTAATCACAAAGAGCGAAAGCAAAATAGATGGTCCCTGGCAAAGATGATTTTTTCATGATAAATTACTGAAAATTGTTCTTCTAGTGTAGTGTAGAGTAATTCTATCAAAAAAAATTTTTTTATATAAACTAAAGATGAAATAATAAATTGAAATTCTTTTCTGCAGATTTTTTTCAAATACTGCATAAACCTTCTTTGATATAAAGGAATTGTACAAAATTTTAGTTGAATTTACCATCTAAAAATCGAGATATTTTTCATATTTTAAAGAGGTGCACACGTTTGTTCACCTGAGTGCTTTCGTATTGCGTATAAAATAAAGGCAAAAATCATCGAGTGAAATTATTGTGAAGATAATATGATGAAAATTAATATTAACGTTTGTAGCATATTAAAATACGCTTAAAATGTAAGGAAGCTTTATCGTGCAGATGTCGAGACATTCGTTGTGTAAAATTGTAACTTTTAAAAGTAACAATTATGAAAGTTTAAAAGTTACGAACAAAAGTGATTTTAAAAGATAAATATCTCAATTTTCAGACCATGAATGTTATTGAAATTCGACCACTATAGTTAGATATCATATTAAACTCAGTGTACGCCAAATTTTAGCGAGAAAATTTCAAAAATAATTTTCACGTGGTACAAACGTGAACCTTCTTAATTATTTCAACGTGGTGAAACCTCTTAAAATTTGATACACACGTGCATGCCATATCAAGGAAGGTTTATGCAAATTGTCAATGAATTCCTAAGAAAACAACAAAAAAACGATAGAATAATTACCTTAAAAAACATTGCTCGCGAGTCCTTGATTGAAATGAATGTGCAAAAAATGGGAAAATAGTGCGCAGAAGCGGGGGGAGATACACGGAGAAAAAAAGTCCGAGAAAAATAACCATGCTCTATTATAAGCTTGTGCAAACGACATGTATAGAAAATTTTCTGAAAAATCTTGAAAAAATTGCTCTAAAGCGTTATAAATTTTACCATGCTGCATGGAAATTTTTTGAAAAATCTTGGAAAAATTGATCCAAAGCGTTAGAATTTTTACCGTGCAGCACGGTAAAAATTCCTATACTTGTCGTTTGCACACGCAAACGAAAAGTTTATCGGACTTTTTCTCTCCGTGTATAAAAGTAAAGTGAAGTAAAAAAAAAGAAGAGAGGCGTATATGTGTATAGAGACGCGTGTAGAGCAGAATTTCTGGGAGCGTTGATGGTGCTGGATTCGACCCACGCGCGTGAATTGTATCGAGAACGCTCGAGCGAGGTGGTAATATGGCTGACGGTGTGCGACGGGAGCGCGAACGATTCGTGTGCCCACGTCGAGCGGGCTTCGGGTTAACCGCGAGGGGTCGGAGCTCGCGAATCCGGCGAATACACGGAGGTTACGTTTTCAGAGTACATCGTTGGACGGCGGGGGTGGCGGGGGCGTTGGAACGACGCCGGGTCATCAGCCGGCGTCGAGCGGCGGAGGGACCGGAATCCCAAGGAACGCGGCACGGCGATGGCTGTCGCAGAGCTCGCAATCGTCGAGCAGGCAACACTCCGCCGAGTCGGACGGGCCCGGCCACGTGCTCCCGGCTCCCGTGGGCGTCATCAATGCCGTCGGAGGACCCGGACCGACCTCGGCCGCCACCCAGCCCAGACGCCTCAGTCCCGCCTCGGAACCGACGGAGATCGCTGGCCCGAATGTCGCTGTCTCCTCCTCCTCCTCTTCGCGTTCCGAGAGGTAATTCGCGCTTTTATCTCGACTCGCGATTCATCGCACACGTTATTATACATATATGTATATGTTCCAAATCTTTCATTCTCATCAATGTATTTTTTTTTCTCGCGAAAATACTTCTTATTACACTCTGTACACGGTGATCGGTTCGACGGTATGGAAATCGATTTCAAGTTCATTTCCATTCATTTAAATCGTTTCAATCTTTCGTTTATCAATTTTGTTTTTCCGCTTGCGAAATTTTAAGGAGGTACTTGC
>JAPYYW010004384.1:0-11511 GCA_030522545.1 Cremastinae sp. A BG-2022a
GTACACATATTCTTTTTAATATATAAAGACATTTCCTAAAAGGATTTTTGGCGCGATCGATTATTTTGCGAAATATCGAATTTTTAAATTTATAATTTATAATTTAAATTTGTAATTCCGCCCCTCCGCACGTTTTGATATCTCCACTTTGAAATATAAATAAAAATTGATTTATGAATCACAAAAAAAATTTTTTAAATTCGATTTTTAAAAAAATATTGCGAGTCGCCAAAAATCCTTTTAAGGGATCTTTTAGAATGCCAAAAGGAATATTTGTGCCAAGTTTCAGACCGATCCGCGGTTGATGGCTTTCGAAAGTTTATCCCTCACTTTTCTTCCCGTTTTTTTTCTCATTTTTCGTATGACGGTTGCATTCTTTCAATTTCGCTACTGGTCGTATATTTTTTTTTCTTTGTTTACGATATTTTGGTTGAATTTAGCCACTACTGTTTTTATTGAATGATAGAATTACTATATGCAATAAGTGTATTTACATACATACATATATATACTAAATAAGGGTTCAAAAACAAATCGACACGGGGAGTCCCGTGAACATAAACAAAATCGGCGGTTTTGATAGTCGGCATATACAAAAAGAGAACTGAGAGTTCTTTATATTTTAGCGCCTCTATTTCTTTGTCACTAATCATAAGTCTTTAGTCTCGTAGAGACCTTTCATGAGAGTAGATGGTCCTTCCTTATGCATAAAATAAATTATAATTAACTATTAAAAAATAATATAAAATAAAATATAAAATATAATATAAAATAAAATATAAAATAATATAAATAATAATTAACTATAAAAAGATTGAGTCTTATCTTATTTATAATCTCATTTCCAATAGTTTTTATATTTCAGTTTTTTCTTGTTTTTTTTCATACTCTAGTTGCCTGTATTTTATTCAAAAGGTACGAAGAGTAGTGCAAATCAGTGAATATGCCCTTTAAATTAGAACAATGCAAGCCAAATCAGTATAGCAACTTATAAGACTGGAAAAGATATAATAAAATATATATATATATATTTCATTCGTAAAGTTATTTCGTATTAAGGAGATATTAGCAATACTTACCAGTCAAGTGAGATACTGTTTGGCTTATTTTTAAATGAGGCGTAAATAAATGACTTTTAACACTGAATAAATCGTTATTTACCAAATCTATTAATTTATAAATACAAGATATTGATGTAATACAGATAATTAAAAAGTAATTTTCATTTTTAGGTTATAATTTGACTTGTATTTATTTACATATAATTGTCATATCCGATATTATCATTAAATAATTCAATGATAACTTCAATGACAATATATTTTTATGGTGATTAATTAAACCTTATACACTAATGAAAACTTCAGGTATTTTAGATTATTTAAATGTTTAATCTAAATATATATTTTTTCGATCAAAGAGTGGATGCAAACGGTTTCTCACAAAACTGGCTTATGTCGAAAATACTTTGTCGGGATAATTTTCGCTTATTTTATTGATAATGCTACTTGAAATTTAGCCATTGAAAAATTGGATTAATACTCTATATTGTAAAAAAAAATTTAATAGTAAAAATTTAATTTCGTACTTTCGTTAATACCTCTTTAATGTAAAAAATAAAAACGGAAATATATTTTCCACATCTGGAGAACGACCAAGGATGTCTTTCAAGTCAATAATTTTTCGAAATTTTTTTAATAAACGTGCTATTAGAAAAATAGAATACACTTCAATTAAAAAATACTGCTCTGTAATGTAGCGCTCAAATGTGTGTAAAATGTGAAATAGTTTCATCATCTAGAACTTGGGATGTTTATTGATGAAAATAATTGTAACTTTTTATATAGATTTTATATAAAAAATAGTGATTTTCAATATGAAACATCTCTACTTTTAGATAGTTAAATCATTGTTATTAAAATTATTAAATAATCCTTACACGATATCAAAGAAGGTTCATCTAATTTTAGAAAAAAAACAATCTAAAGAAAGGAATTTTAGTCGATGGTTTCACCATTAGTTGATACTAAATAAATTTTTTAAAAGACTATTACAATATATAAAATTCTTTATCATAATGTGCAATTTTTTCACAAGTCTTTATAAAGGAATGCCCTGTACATGTTTCATTAATTTATTACAATTTGAGATAAAACGAATCATTTGTTTTCCCAACTTTTTCATTCAATTGTACGTATTTTAATATCTGTTACATTTAGTTTTATTAATAATTTTTTGATGAATAAAAAATTGTGCTAAGTTAGAGAGGGCTGGTGAACAGACGAAATATGAATTTTGCGGCGCAATGAGAAACGTGAACGTGCGGCGTCCTTACGTCATCGAGGTTCGAGCACCTTCACTTTGCTCTCTCGAGTCGCAAGAACGTTCGCGGCGACAAAAGCGTTTCCAAAGTATACCAACGATTGGTGAGCTCAAATAGCAAGCTTGTTGCACCTCTTACAAAAATTATCTGCAAGTCATAAATATATGCATTTAAGAAGTTCGTGACAAATTTGTGAAAATTAAACTGTATACTTTTGCCCCAAACATGTCAATTTTTTGCTATAACCTGTAATACCAATCAACAGTTTAAGCATACTTTAAAACAATTTTGAAATTTGTTATTATTGAAAAAACCACAAATTAAAAATTTAGTGAAAACTATAATAATTTATTATCAAAATTGTATATGTATCACTCGTATATCAAATTAAATGAAATTAAATACCAATCAACACTTTAATTGAGCACACTTTTAAAACAATTTTGAAATTTGTTATTATTGAAAAAACCACAAATTAAAAATTCAGTGAAAACTAATAATTTATTATCAAAATCGTATGTATCACTCGTACATGAAATTAAATCGATAGTGATGTCACCATTTCCTGTTTATATCCAAGGCAAATGTATGAAATTCCCATGAGAAGCAATATGTTTAAATTCTAAGAATTCGAGGTCTGATAGCTTTGAAATAATGCAGTGAATTATTTTCAAATTGGACTCAACAATGTTTTGTAGATTTCGAAACAATTATCATGTCTGAAGTTATTCATTATTTTCTTGAAAAACCGTATAATTTTTTCATAACATTGTACTAAATTGTTAAAAATGTTATCAAGGTTTCACCATCTGGTAATTGAGATAACTACTATTGAAAATTACAACTTCAACTTGAGCTCGTATGAGAAGTTGCAAGAATTTGCAATTTTTGACAGTAAATATTCACACATTCACACGATATACATATTTTTACGTATATGATTCCAGAGTAAGTTTTGAAAAATTTCTAAAAAATTATCTTTGAAATAATTTCATTATTTTTTAAAACAAAAATAATCGATTTTTCCAAAAAAATAATGATTTTGTTCTACTAATTCTAACTGCCAATCGCCCTAAAATATTAACCAAAGCTAAAACGATGTATGATTAACATCAGCTTAGAAATCACTTAGAAATTCTTTTCATGCTTAAATTTAAAAAAATTTCGTTGTACAATTTTTTCTCTGATAAACACGAAAAACTTCTAAAGACCCCGCGGAGAATTTTTATATTCGAGTATTTTTCAAATTTCTGACACGGATGCTTCATACATTTTCTTTCATTTAATTTTTTAATTCAATGTTACAAACAGTGATAAAATATACAATAATATGAACCCAAAAAAAATCAGGCTTTTTTATGTGAACAAAAATTATTCTTATTCTTTTATTTGAAACCCAACCATGTAATTTCGTATGTAAAAAATCGCACATCGATGAATTATCTTGTTTTTTAAAAGCATTTAAAAAAATTGCATTTACGTTTGGGAATAAAGAGACTCCACGCGTGCTCATTCATACAAAATTTATCGACACGCCCATCTGAGAGTTGATATTTTCGTTACTCATGAAAAATTCGAGATCATATCGAATCTTTATTGGGACGAAAAAACAAAAACGAAACGAGAAATTCGAAAATATTTTTTTCTCTGGCACGTACGTCGGTGACTTTTTAATTAGGTTCTCGAATTGCGCCTCGCGCATGCACGAACGCCGATCTGCGATTATTTTGAGTGTCCGTCGACGAATATATGTGTTTTCATACAAAGCCCGAGACAGTGAGAAAATGACTGGAGCACAAAGCGTTATGGCATGATGCGCGCATTTACGCAACGAAAAAGAGAGAGAGAGAGAGAGAGAGAGGAAAAAAGGAACGAATCGCGTTACGAAGCCCCGCGGACGTAGCGCAACTCTTCGATTATCTTGTTAAACATTTTTGTTTCCCTTTTTTTTTCTCCTTCACTCTTTATCACGAGCCCAGAGTGAAAGCAGATTCTCGATAAACTCCCGATCGAATCTCATGAGAAAAACGGGAGGAGCGCGAGACAAAACGATTTCGAATTTTTTTGCAATAATTCACTCACTTTTTTTCCACGTTCTCGATTTTATTGCTATACTCATATACTAGACTGGTAAAAAAAGACTACGTATAATTCTAGATTTACTCTTAAGGATGTATGAGCGATATTTTTTAAAAAATATTTTAAAATTTGGCGATATTTTAAAAAATTTGTCAAATGATAAATTTTTCATATTTTGTTCTTATAAGCATGTGAAAAAAATATTGTACCAAATTTGAAATCGATTTACTGAATAGTTTAAAATAAGCTATACCAAGCTCTAAAGTTGTTAAGATTTAATATTGCTTCTTATATGGAGAATTCGTAAATTTGCACTGAATACAAATTTTAAAATACGAGATTCTTGTGAATTAAAAAAAAATATATTCGTAGTAGAGTGTTCATTTTTTGTAGACAGTAATTTTACAACGTTTTACTAAAAAAATTTTTTAATTTAATTGGTTAAAGAATAAAAAATGTTTAAATTATTGTTAAAATATGCTCAAGTTCCTAATTGATTGTCAAACCAAGACTCAAAAAGTTGGGCATTTTTTTGGACCCCAATTTTTGAAATATTATAAAATTTAATTTATTATTTTCCATTTAAATAAAGTTGAACATTTTTTTTCATTTTCTTCAATTCAAGGTGCAGAATTTTTATGACGTTAAAAAAAATAAATAAATTACTTCGAAATAAGAGATTAGATGATAATCCCGATTCGAAGTAATAATTGAAAAAATAAAAGACGATCGAGAAAATACCGATCGTTTCTCAGTAATATCTGGTCTCATCCGTATTCCGAAAACCTTGACCCAAAATCCGGCGAGTCGAGAGAATAGCCAATGATCCGTGCGAGGATCGAATCGGTTCCGAGAAAATTGTTATGTCTCATGACGAGAGTAAGAGGGTGAAAAATCGGCTGAAAATCGAGTCTGGTTACCAATCTCTACGGATTATTCTTCATACGAAACGGTTTGCCTTGGAAAGGAAAAAAGATTCAATCGTTGAAAGAAAAAAAAAAAAATTCGTTACGTTTTTAAAATGAAAAAAAAATTTAAATAAAAACAATATTGAGAGAACAATGAATAAAAAAATTGCGAAATTGCGAGGTTATGGAAGAAATGAAGAAGATTATATAGAGACGAAATAAATGATTTTCTCGATATATTCGAGTACTCGTGATTTATTGTTCGACGTAACGTCAACTGTTGCATCGTCTCGCGAGATTGTTGATCTCTTTTTTCTCTCTCGGTTTCGTAGTCGGCGTAACGCGATAGCTGAAACTCGGTTAACCGTTTCAACGGTTCGATACACGATGAAATAATGCTCGACTCTGCACAGAAACGTGAATTTATTTCTGTGTTTCGTATACAGAATAAACTCGACCGTCGGATTTATTTTCGTTTCCCATTTTTTTTTCTCAACTCTATGCAGTATATCTCTTTTTTTACGTCTTATATACGTTCAAGCTTACGTTTCAAAGCCTCTAATTCTTCGCACACTCGCGTATTATATTCATATAACAAATTCGAGACGGAAATGCTCCAAAAATCTTGGAAAGCAAAAATGAGAGTAAAATCTTCAAGTGCTGGCTCGTGCTGGTATTGAATAGTCGATTGACTATCCTCAACGAAAAGTTTCTAATTACTGTTCAATTAAGGATGTTGTGTTCAAAATCGAAAATGATGGAATTTTTTTTTGTTAAATTTTATATAATATATTAAGTAAGATCTCTAGAAGATTGTCTGAAAATTTTACGACGATTAGGAAGCCCCTCATTAAAATATTATTTGTTAAAAATGGCTATTTTTTTATACCTTCCCATCAGAGGACATGTTTGAAGTTGCAATTTTATATAATAAATGTCTCGGTAACGAGCTTCCTAATTTAAGTGAAATTTTCCACTGGTCATTGTATGGCGTTAAAGAAGCTTCATCTAATTCTTCCAAAACTTTTTTTTTTATTTTTCGTGCAATTATATGGAAAGTAGACCTGTCATTGGAATAGCTTGAATTTAAAATACATTTTTCTCCAGTTGATTGGCAGCAAATTTTTACTCGTTTAAGTTTATTTAAGTTTATTTCGTTGAAAGTTGGTCAATTGACTTATTCATCTCGTCAGCTCGCGTTGTCAATTTTATGAGCCTATACATTTTTTTGACCTATACATTTTTTTCTTATTGTACAATTCCATTAATTCTGCAACATCTGCATTTTTTAAGATTTTTGGTGTCTAATAACACTCATATCAGTCTGACCTCTTTAAGGAGATCGTGCCAGTATTCAATAGTCTGACTGCAAGAAGAATGGCATCGAACAAGTGTGTCGAATATTTAAACAAAATTAATGTCAAATATGCCTAAACGTCTGAAAGACATGAAAAATCAAAGTGGATAGGCCACTAATTGTAAGTATTAAAGATTGGTCAATAATTGAATAACTTACAAATTTTTATAGGTATTTAAATATTTTTGTAACGCGGAAATGTTTAAAAAAATATCTAAAGATGATTTATACATATAATTTTATGGCATATTACACTTAATGAAAATCATCAGTTCTTCGGTAAAAAAAAGAAATTCTATGAGAAATAATCATGATAAAGTGCAACCTCTCAATAAGGCCTCTAAAGCTCCCTAGGGGAAAAATTTTTCCTCGAATTCGTACATATTGATTTATTTCAACATACCGCGATGTCCGAAAATTTTTGTTACCCGCTGTATTTTCTGATTTTACTAAATTCATTTAAAACAGACTATATGGTAGGAACACACTGTAACAGTAGTAAAACAGATGGACGCAGGTTAGAAGAGTTCTCCGTTCTGTACATTGAATACTTCGTCTAATCGTATATCGTGACGCGGTTAGTTTTTCTCTCTGTCTCTCCTTCAATTTTCTCGGGACGAAAAAGAAAGAGAGAGAGAGAGAGAGAGAGAGAGAGAGAGAGAGAGACGAACGGTGAGCGTTGTGACTCGGTCAACGCGCAGTTTCATCGTCAAAGTCGACGTAATAAGCTAGAAGGTTAAGAACATCGTGGAACCAATAAAGGATGTATGGGACCTAATTTCAAAATCACGACAATTTTGGAACATTGTGACTTAACAACTTGTTAAAAAGTTTTTATGGGAATTGGAAAACAATTCACAGAACGGTTCCAGAGATATATCGCTGATGTAAAAAATCTGGTGTTAATTAAACACCATTCTTGGTCTATATAGTTCTCATCGTTTGATGTAGAATGGCATTGGGTTAATGGGTGTGGTTTGATATGCTGCTGTGTTTCATCAGTGTAAATAATTAACATTGTAATATAAACACCATTTATTACGTAAAATTAATGAAAAGTAACACTATTGTTGCTAACACCACCCAGTGCGAATAAAAAAAGGGATACAGATTAAGCAACTCAATAAAATATAGAGAATATTTTGGAATAATGTAAGTTTCGATTTGTTTCTGAGGTTCATGCACATTATATGCAACTTTGTTCGTTAAAAATTCCATATTAACAAGTTCGTCAATTATTTTTTTTTGTTTTTCTCTCTCTGAATGCAGATATTTATCCTGATGTAGGATAATTTATTATCTAGATTTGTTCTTTTATAACATTTTTTGTATACTTATTAATTTCTTTCATAATACATGTAACGTTGATGTTGAGTAGCAAGTGTTCTGGCAATGTTTTTAAAATTTTTATATTTAACCCGATCACTTTATCGTGGGTCGCTGAAGATCCGATTGATTTTTCTTTTGTCTCATTTCTCAGAACCTAATATATGTGTTTATGACGAAAAATAACATTTGTTTAAATCTTTTTGCAATCTTCATGGTGTGCCCTTAAAGTAGAAGTATTCAAGAGAGTTAAAAAATTTTTTCAGATTTTTTCATTGCAAATTACGTGTTTTAACATGCCTTGAGTCTTCAGCGACCCACGATAAACTTACAAGGTATCGAAAAACACGATAAAGTGATCGGGATAACATGCCTTGAGTCATCCTCGACCCACGATAAACTTACAAGGTGTCGAAAAACACGATAAAGTGATCGGGTTAAACGTTTTTTTACTAAAAATTTATTTTATGGCAAAAACTAAAAATTGAGGAGGCTAATGCGAAAAAAAATCAAATTGGGAAATGGCGGACACCCCAGTGAGCCATAGACGTGTATATAATTACGCCCGAGGCGACGATAGCGACGAAGCATACTGAGAGAAATCACGATAGTGGATTTTATCATAAAATGACAATTATGCTGATTAATTTACAACTATAAATATATGTTTATCGTAAAATAAAATGTGTTTAGGATAGAATTTAACCCTGGAAAAAATTTTTGACGTTTGACAATCGGGCCAATGCTTTGCCAATATTGGCCAATAAACAGAATATAATTAGTTTCATATAATAATTAGTATAACTATCACTTTTGTATAGTAAAATTCATCATTCTTTTCTCTCAGTGCATCAGGCAAAAGAGGTAAAAATTCGAAAACAATGTTGGGAACGTTTGACGGATAACGAGCGCGGGGGGATGACATATGTCGGACGAGGAACAACGTCGAACGTTCGGTGACGTTCGCGCGCGGATGGCGCAAGCGTCGACGTCGCCGATGACGAGGTAAAGTTCAAGAATCTCGAAACGGCCGGCTTCCAGAGCGCTCCGCCATCGGCCAATTCAACTATATACATATCGAACCAAATATAAACCCCCCACCCCCCCAAAAAAATGAAATTATCAAAACAATCACCCAATAAATAAAAATTTGAAAAAAGCATTCTCATTCGCGACCTTTTTCCCGCGTGTTTACTTCACATATTTATAGTTGTTCGCAAATATGTACGAGAAAACACGATAGAGCTACGTGCCAGGTCGCACAACCGCGGAAAAAGAGAGAGCGAATTCGCGAATGCGAGAGCGAGCGACGTTCTTATTGAAAGAGTCGTCGCCAGGGGGCGCTGAAACGGCCGGGAGAGCGAGAGAGACGGAGAGAGGGCTGCGTGCGTACAAACGGCGCGGCGCTCGCGTCAGTGTCAGTTGGTTCGCCGCGGCGGTTTGTGTCGCGCTCAGTGCTCTCGTCCAAACGCAAAGCGAATAATAAAAAAAAATAGGCATAAGCCGTTGCATCGGTGCTCACCGAATTAGTCAACACCCGATGCTATCGCTGAGAGTAATAAAATCGAAAAAAATCATCACGAGCTACGATAAAGTTTAAAAAAAAAACAAAACAAAACAAACATAAGAAGCGACACTCAAGTGATCGAACTTTCTCGATTCCACGAGGTGAATTTTGAACGTTGTTGATAATAATCAAAAGAATAATAAAATTTAAGAGGGCGAAGAATACAAATTGAGCGAAGGGACACTTGAGTTTTGGCCCGTTGTACGGAGCTTTCTCGGCTTGCCGGAAATTAAGTCGACGATGATGACGAAACGAGATCGATCCGTCGAGTGACGCGCCAGCGAAATTCCTTCCTCCCCCCCCCTACAATTTTCAGTTATTTTTCTTTGGTTCCCTAATTTTTTCGTTGCTCCGGAGAACATTTACGTGTTTGGAGAGAAAATATTTGACAGGACAATATCGAACCCGCGCACCGGGACACGCATCCACGCGCCGAGTGTGTTTATCTTCGTCCACGAGGGCTCATTGCGCCGGTCGAATATTTGAAGCCGGAGTGACGAATTTCGCATTTTTCATCCGCCAAGAGCGTGATACCAGCGTCGAAAAATATCGCGGGTTTGGGTACAAATTTGGCTTATCGCACCGGTCGAATATTCGCGACTGGGGTGATCAATTTCACGTTTTTGGTTCAGAAACCAGGTACCAGAGTCGAAATATCACGGGGAAGGACGAATGCGCGGTCAAAGGGAGCGAGAGTGACAAAAATTATTTTCAAAGAGTGACGTACAGAGGGGAGAAAGAGAGAAGCGTCGCGATTCTCGAACTATCCGCGATCGATCGACCCGCTCTTAAAGGGACACCGCCGACGAGCCGAGGAGAAACGAAATCGCTGAATAAAGCCAGAAAATACTTTGAACTGGTTCATCGTACATTACCGTCGCGGACGAAGATATTTTAAGTAGAAACGGTTTAAGTAGAAACAGTTTAAGTAGAAACAGTTTAAGTAGAAACAGTTTAAGTAGAAACAGTTCAAGTAGAAACAGTTTAAGTAGAAACAGTGAAACAGTGCGTCTGATCTGAACCTCCTCCGGCCTTGTTTTTTTTTTCTACTTTCCGCCCATCGAGACTACGTTCCAACCTACCAAACTGTCGGCTACGTCGTTACCAAGTTTCGGAGACGAGGAACTGTTACGTGAGTACTTTTGCTCATACGCGAAAGATCGTTGTTACGTTTTCTACTTTTATTCGATGAAAATCAGCGAAAAAATGATCGTTGGTTTATTTATTTGATTGCGATTTATCGAGACGAGCGATGAAGGTGAATTTCACGAAAAAAAAACATCGGTTGGGGTTTTTTTTCGGAAGCTTTGCTCATTCATCGTATCGGAGATTTAAATAAAAAATTACGAAATGCGATTTGGAGCAAAAGGAAAAATCGCGCTCGGGGACACACAGTCGGGCGATGGATTTTTTCCCAACCTGGAAGGAGAGAGAGACGTCGTTTCTCCTGGTCGTTAATTTTAATCAGGAAGTACGGGGTCGCGGCTGAACGCGCACCGGGTTTCTCAAAATCGCTCCGAGACCCGTCGATTTATAAATTCGCACCGGCGAATGCGAGACGATTACAAAAGCGTGACGATGCGAATTACGAAACGTCCGAAACACGATCGAGAGCGGAATTTCGTTTGATACCGGAACTCGTAAATATTTTCGTTTCGAGCAATAACACGCGATCTATGACCAAGTTTCCCTCTTAACTGGAGAAAACTCTACTCGTTTTAAAATTCGGATTTCTCGCAACTATGAGCAATAAATCAAACTATATAGTTAAGGACGTTCCCAAGGTATCTTTACTCTGAATATTGTCGCACTTTAGACGCGTGTTCCAACCTCCTTACGCGTGCTCTAACCGTGTTTGTGTAAACATGTTGTTTATTAATATTAATTGATAATAAATATTTCGTTAATTGTAAAAATCGATTTTTTATTAGCAGTAAGCTACAATTAACTA
>JAPYYW010004385.1:0-14892 GCA_030522545.1 Cremastinae sp. A BG-2022a
AATTTCCCGTAAATAACGAAAATGATAATTATTCGGGGCGAAATCCAAGAATTCATATTGAATGAGCCAAAAAATTGACTTTTGGATTAGTTTTATCAACTTTTAAATATGAATTCTTGGATTGCGCCCCGTATAAGTAATATGTTTGTTATCTGCAAGAAATTTTGCCATCAAATATTCTGTTTTAAAAAAGACATGAAAATCATAATCAATTTATACAGCGCATTAAACGAAATTGTATGAAGTATATGCTTAGAATAATTGTAAAACATCAATTCAAACATGTTGAAACGGAAAAAGCGGCCGCGTTGCTGCTCGTATATGAAATACGTGAATACCATTTTTTTAGAATTTACGTCTACGTATTTTTCGAACAATTGAACCATGAAATAGCCATATTTTTAGACAATATAGATATACATTCCGTGTATAAGGACGTAACTTTACTACTCGATTACTCGAAAATAACGTAGACGATATTTTTTTCTAAATTTATATAAATTTCTTTAGTGACAAAGAACATTATCTCTAATTTTTATCATGTTCTTAACAAATTTCTTTTCCCTATACGTTTAACATGTAAAACGTCATTTATTTTCGCCATTTGTAGCCCACCTCCTTAAATAATTCCCATTTATTCATTTGACGCTCTCACGAGACACTGCATGCATTATTTCCCTTCCGATTGGGATTACGATTGAAAAAATGTGTACGGGAAGGTGAAAAAGGCTCTCGGGGGGCTGCGCGGAGCTCCCAAGGGGCGACCGAATTCGGGTTAGGTGAGTTTGGCCTGACAAAATATTGGCCGAGCGGCGAGGAAGATGAGAAGGACGGTCGTGTGTGAAGTGGAAAGGGCCCGCTCGCTCGTATAAGCACATCAGGACGGCGGCTCGGATATTCCCTGCTCCGTGTGGGAAGCCGGAGGCTTCGCGCTCGCGCAAAATCCACCGAGTTCCGTGTATTTCTGTGTACAGATGAGGAGAAGAGACTCCCAGCGAGAGAGAAAGAGATGAGTCAAGCGTGGCGCTGCTGCTGTTTCGACGTCTGCTGCTCGCCAGGGACGGCCGTGCCGGGGGAGCGCGGCGAGAAACGCGCGCGCACGGTCACCGGTTTGCTTGTCAAATAACCAGTCGCCGCTGAGATTCCGTGCGGCACGGACCTCCAATTTTCTTCATCCTATTATCGCTCGTTATCCCGTTTTTGGTCTCCGAAACGCGAAAATTCACCGAACGCAAATATTCGCGGTGCTACGCGCGTTCCCTTCGAAAATCACCCTCTCGCATCCCCGAAATCTTCGACGTCAGTGGTCAAGACTTTGCTACGAAATCCCCGAAGGGGAAAATATTACGAAAACAAAATTTACTCCAATCGGTCTGCCAAGTTTTTCTCCTCGTTGTTATTGTATAATAATTATTTTGTAAAATAATTATTATATTGGGCGATGTCTTTTGTCTTTGAAGAGAGATCAGAATCGACGAGATATTTCGCAGTGCACCAATGAGACAAGTCGTTGCAGATTTACTAAAGTAACGCGGACTGTACGAGTTTTCTGGTTATTTTTTTTTTCTTTTTTGCATTGGTTCGTTTTTCTTTTTGTTGCTTCTTTTAAATCTCGTGACACGTGGTGAACGGGAGCAACGCGAGATCGAGGCGAAGAAATAAATTTCGTACTATACGCTCGAGGACTCGCGAGAGAGGGGTTGAACACAGCTGACGACGAGAAGGAGGGGCGGGAAGGGAGCAAACCGGTTCTCGTCCACGCATTCACCCGTTGGTTCAGGTCAGTTACAGAATTACTATTTCGACGCGTACGCGCTTATCCTCGCTGATATTTCTCCCCTCTTCCCCCCCTCCCTCCCCCTATTTATTCCCGGTCATTCCCTGCCAGCGAGAAAATATCGTTGCGAAACCGCGACGAAAACGCTTCTGGGAAAAGAAAAAGATAGTAATCGAGATGCGAGCTCTCACAAATGTTTACGAATATGTATATTTTGTGTTGACTCAACACAATACACGTTTCAAGATATTTTTGGCTAGATTTTCATCCAGTATATATTCCTCTATTTACATTTGTACGTATATTTAATTATCGATTTACTTTCCTCGAAACGGAAGAGAAATTGTGAAATGGACGGTCAACCGATTTCCCGATGAAACGTTCATGATGGCAAGCTGAAAAATGTTATTGGTTAATCATTTTTTCATTGGATGACTGGATTATATAAATTAGATTATATAAATTAGATTATATAAATACTGTGCAGTTTGAGAACAAAATTTTGTTCAAATGACCTATTATAATTTGGTTAATTATTTTTATCTATTTTAATAAAAGTATACAAGCGAAGTAAATAAACGTCAATTTAATCTGACAAATGAAATCACTGAAATAACAATAATCTACAATTAATCAAATATATTTCGTCGCTTCGACAATAATGTTTTCTCGGTGTGGATTTTATGTTGAAATAATAGTGACTTTTATCCGACAGTTTAATCTGACAAAACGAACGATTAAAATAATTATAAATTATCCACGTAATGTGGTCACTTGAGCGTAATTTTTTTTTTTGAATAAAAATACTTTATTGAATCAGTTATTACGGTGAAGAGCGAAAATAAGCTGCAAAAAGCGGGATATGTCGGTCGTGCCAAAGTTCGTGCAGCGAATATCCCGGCACTTTTTCCAAAGATTTCGTCACCGCGGAACGCAGTGAGAAATAGTCGAGGCTCGTCCGGGAATGAATATATATATATATATATATATATATATATATATATATTTTGTGCAGAGGCACACGCACTTGTGAATTCTCAAGAGGTCGTCCGATTTATTCAGCGGGCCCCGTCTCTCGATTGAGTAAGTGGCGAGAGAAACGATTCTCGTGGAACTCGTTAAACTTGTAGCCATGGTTTGATCGTTGCGAGCGCGTGAGCGCGAGAGGCCTTGTCTCGCGAGAGGGACGAGAGGAATGAAAGAAAAGGAACGAGATGAAAAAAAAAGCGACGTGTCTTTTTTCCTCGGCGCGGTGTGTGTCTCTCGCTCGCTTCGCGTCTTTTCTCTCTCATCCGACACTTTTATACCGTATCTCGGCATTAATATTAAGCGACGGGAGACACGCGGAAAGCCTGATAAGATTTGCCCGCCTTCCACGAGATTTTCTCCGTCACTGAAGAGCCCTTTTTCCCCCCCTCTCACGCTTTGTTCCCGCTTTCTCCTGCGAACCCCGAGCTCGTATTTAAAAATATGAGGTTTGGATTTAAGTTTAATAACACTTTTTTATAATTCTTTTGAAGGGTGTGTCACACTGAAAACGAAATTTGGTTGATTCAACAAAATATTTGTTTCAATACGTTCAACGATATTATTTTGAAAATTGAACTAAATTCTTGGTTTATTTAACTGAAGTTTTATTATTTCAAATAAACAAGTGTTGTTTCGACGAAATATTTTCAACTAAATATTTTTCAACTATCAGTGCAAGTGTATTAAGGTGATATGGTCATGGTATCGTTTATTACTTATTTTGTTAAAATTTTTCATAAACTTTCTTTACCGTCGTATGTACATTTATGTCCATTTTTAGAAGGCTTCACCATGCGGAAGTCGAGATATTTATTGGTAAAAATTACATTTTTTTGCATCCTTACATAAGAGCGCGTGTTAAATATTGCGATCTTCAACAATAAATATTTCAACTTCTACGTGCGGTGAAGCTTTCTAAAATTTTGCACACATTTTTATACAATATCGAAGAAGCTTTGTTTAGTTTTTTTTTAATCTGAATTTTTTTTTAATTTTGTTAATTACATATAGCAAGCACACGTCACCTTGGATGACCTTGTATTTCGAGTATGTTGTTCTTATTCAGCCAATTTGCAACAACTTTTCTTAATTAACTTTTACTCGCAAACCACTTTGTACATGAGAAAAACTGAGTCGAAAATTTGTCGTTTTACTGCCTTGACCATATCATCTTAAAGTTCAAAATCGAAAATGGCGGAAAATTTTTAAACTTTTTTGGAGTCAATAATTGCGCAACGAAATAATTCTCGGATATCGATCGCGAGAAAAAAAAATTGGATTATATCTCATTCCTCATGCGGGGATTTTGAGCTCTTTCCAGTTTTAATAAATCTTCGAAGATATAACTTGAATACGAATAATCGAGGTTCGTTTCGACTCTGAATCAACTCAGAATTTCTTCAAAAGTTTAAAAGATTGCTTTTCAACGTGAAAAATGTCGTCGCGCCGCTAGAAATCGTCAGTCAAACGAGCTTCATAAAATATTTTATGCTGACGTTTCTTTTTTTTCCGAGCAACGCATCGACAATAAAACCATTTTTTATTTTTTATTTACATTTTGAATACGTAGAAGTTTGATAAGAAGAAAAATATGCATGAAGCGTGATATCAACTTGATTCTTGCACTATTTTCTGCGTCTCACAAACATCTTCAAGAATCATATTCGATAAAATTTTGATATGGTCAAGAAAAAGAAAAAATATCGCTATTTGAAATTTAAGATTATGACATTTATGAAAAATCAGTTTGGGTAATATTGGAGAAGGCAAACAAGTTTTTTTCAATTTTTTTGAACTAATCAAACTATAAAAATATTATGAATAATCGGAATAATGAATAACAAGGCGCGCATCATTTTATATTTTGTAATTTATTAACATATTTGATAAATAACTGACTTACAAATCAATAGCTTGTTCCACTGTCACATTAATCAAACAAACTTGCTTTTTCCCTTAATTACGTAAAGAGTAATTGATTTCGATTAAAAAAGTACAAAAAATGAAATAAATTCTGAGACTTACGTAAAGATTGTTTTTCACTTCTAAATATTCCAAGAAAAAATTTTTTCTAACGAAGCAATTAAATTTCACGAGCCATTAATTTCCATAAAATAAAAAAAAAAGAAATCTTCGAAAATGATCCTGAGCAATTTTTTTTCGCGCAAAATCCAAAAAGGTCTGATGTCTTGACAATAAAAAGGATATGATAATGAAGTATAAAAAAAGATAGAAAAGGAAGATATAAATTCGCATTACGATGACAAAGGAACGTCTTGGTCGGACGATAAATTTTAACGAGAGATTCACGGGCTATCCGTGTGTGTGTATGGTTAGAGGATGAAATAACGAGAAAAAGATAGCTCAAGGTATAGGTGGGAACGGAATGAAAGCGCGTTACGCGTCGCGAGCACGTTTCATATCGAGTGTCCGAGCGGGGAGAGCGCGTATTGTGCGCGCATAGGCAAACGCGTTCGAATCCGTCGAGCCGTGAGCCGAATAGAAACCCGTTTCTATATTGCGTTACGCTTTTTTTTTCCGCGTTCCAATTGTCATTTATTAAGCAAAATATAATCCGCTGGCCATTAAACGCCTTCCGCATATCCTCGTTAAACATAATTCGACCGCGGTTGAGCGTTGAAAACGAGACAAATTCCCCACCGTATTAATTTTTTCCTTTCATCATACAAATGCTAAAATGAATCGACAAATTTCACCGTTCGCAGAGCGTAATAACGAGAGTCCCTCTATCCTGGCTAATATTTACTCACGTTTTGCCGGCTCGTTGCGCTTTTCTTCTCCATTTTTTCTCCATTTTTTCAACATATATGCTAAATAAATTGACTTGCAAGCTTTTGGAAGAATATTCTCGAAGTTTAAATACGTTTCAAGCGAGTGCCTGTCAAATAAATGTATCGGAGCATACATCGGTGCGATGCTTGATTGAAAGGAAAAAAAGGCGGAAAAATTAGCATTTTCACGGTGTATTGTTGGAAGTACGGAGAGACTCGGGAGAACGCGAACGATCTCTGCTCGCTATGATAATTTATTCCATTTTGGAAGAATATTCTATCGCGTCTGCAATTACGTCACGAGAATATTTTTTCTTTTTTTTTCGGAACGAACTACTGTTTCGTTTATCCAGACTCAATAACTCGTCTTATTATTGCATCGTTAATTTTCTTACGTTCTCTCTAATGTTTTCTAATGCCGTTGAGCGCACACCTCGCTTGTCGCTCGAGGTCGTTCAGGAATTTTATCGATTTATCCATTCTCCCAGCGATAACAGCAGCGAGAAAAAAATTTTATTCGTCGATTTTATTTTCAATCGTAAATAAGAGCGAAGCCGTTTTTATTCTTTCGACTTCATTATTTTTCCCGTCTGGAACATCCAACGAAATCGTAATATCTCACGGGCGTAGGAAGTTGAACCGCTCGGCGTCGTTTTTTATCGTCCTTTATCGAGGGACATCCGCAACCACTTCCCGGTCGGTCGAAATTCTCGAGAATTTCCGTCGTCTTGTTCAATTTTCTAGAATCGGAAGTCAAGTCCGCTTTTTTTTTCCGCTCCCGATCTCGACGACGATTTTACGGAACACGTGACATTTTTTTCAGCGTTCGTAAATAATAGCGTATCCGGTTATTAAGAATACTTTCAAATCCTTCTTTTCATCCAGTATTCCATTCCCTTCAAAATTTTCTTTTCGTTTTCAAGATTTTTATTTGATTTGACACGGAGAGAATATTATCGTAAAATTTGCGCTGGACTTGAGTTCAATTTTACTATGTTCTATATAGCTCAGTGGGACCATGTTGTCAAATTTTTTATTTTTACCATGCGGTGCTTAGTAAAAATTTACCTGCGGCATGTAAGAAATTGACTATGGTCAACAATCAAAATTAAAAAGATTTTTGTATTTTTATCAGTTTACCATATATCAACCAGTACTATTTCTGGCAACATCCCACGATGCAAAAAAACATATAGTAATTTTTACAATAAATTCTCTCCAGACCCATAAAAACTTCAATTTAGCATATATTTCCTTTCCCTTGACGAAATTAACTTAATTATTGATGATTTTTAAATATTTTTGCAAAACGAAGCGAATGGCACAGGAATTACATTAATATATGCATTTTTTAAAAATTTATGACGCTTTGAAGATTTTTGACAAAATTTTTGAATTTTTTTTCTCTATTTTAAGAGCATATTCGATCGGAAATTTCCTGTAAATAACGAAAATATTACGTATTCGGGACGAAATTCAATAATTCATATTGAAAAATTGAGAAAACTGATCCAAAAGTCAATTTTTTGCCTCATTCAATATAAATCCTTGAATTTCGTCTCGAATAAGTGGCATTTTCATTATCTACGGAAAATTTCCGATCGAATAGGCTTTTAAAATCGATAAAAAAATTTTTTAAGAAATTTGGTGAGTCTCGTGGACCCATGAAAATTTCAATTTCCGTTATCTTTTCTTTCTCTTGACCAAATAAACTTTTATAGTAGGTGATTCTTAAAGTTTGTTTGCAAAACGAAGCGAATGGCGCAAGAATCACGTTATTACATCAATTTTTCAAAAAGTTATGACGCCTTAAAGATTTTTGAAAAAATGGAAAGGGGTATTTTTTACCTTCAAAAATGTGCAAAATTTTTTGAAATTTTTTTTTCTCGACTTTAAGAGTCTATTCGATCGGAAATTTCCCGTAGATAACAAAAATGCTACTCATTAGGGACGCAATCTAACGATTTATACTGAAAAAGCCCAAAAACTCATCCAAAAATCAGTTTATTTTTTGCTTCAATTTTTAAACCGTGAACTTTCAATCTAATCGAAAATCTAACCATGATTTTTGACCGGTCTCTGTATCAATAGAACGACCTATCATTAATTTCTTTCCATATACATTTTCGTAGACGCACCGAAAATAAGATTAATCTCGTTCAAAAGCACTCCTAGATACTCGGGGCGGAAAAATAGGCTTGGCAACGACAGGTCGTTCCAAACGGAACAATGGAGAAAAAAAAATGCACTCGTACGTCACCGTCGTTGGAGGTTATCGATGAACACGTGTGTAAATAATCGTAAAAAAATAGACTCCTGTTTTCCCGATAAAGACGGGAGAACAATAATAAAACACACTTCTCCAACGGAGCTGCTTTCTTCTTGGTTTGCCCATCGCGTGCCTGGTTGTCATTAGAAACATTCTGCTGTCAGCAATGAGAAATGCACGTGCGGACGATCCAGCCGCGACATTAATATTCCCGGAGTGTAAATACGTTAGGAATTGAGCAAACGAGAAAATTGCACACTTCAACGTATTTTTAAATAATCGAGTCACAAATGCTGCGTTTTTTTATTCCCTCGGGGGGAAAAAAAAATGAGCTCCCGGGTCGGAACATATTTGTCCCCGATCGAATTCCAACGATCTTACGGTCGTTTTCTGTCATCGAGATAACGAGCAATGTTCGCCTTTTTGAAAGGCTAATTGTCGCGCGGTTCTGTTTGCTCGCGCGAAACGAGTCCACCAGTCAAATAAGTAATACGTAATTGGACACGTGATGATAACGTATATGAATTTTCCACGCGCATAGACAATATTCGGTTAGCCTATTTTTAACGTGCCCAACATCCCTCGGATCTCTCGCAGACGAAACAAAAAGTATAATCGTTCCAATTTTTATGTACGCACTCATTTGTTTTTGAACGTATACCTGCATGAAAGATGTAACACAGATTGAAAAAAAAAATACCAAATGAAATTTATGACATTCTCTTTATTTAAAACTTTTATTAATTAAAAAAAAAATTAAAGTTGTATATTTTTTTTATTTAAAAAAAATTCCTACAATAAAATAAAATTACAGTAAAATAAAAATTCATGATTTGTGTATATACTGTGCAATTTAATAAGTAATTTGTTTTTGTATATGCAATGACCCAAAGTTTTCAGTGAAATTCTGATCATCACAATTTAAAGGTAAAAGTTTTGCTAATAAAAATTACCTCACGTTTCAAATTCGAGAATTAAGAGTCTTGCCTGGGAAATTTATGAGGGCAAAGACCCGATATTCTTTCGGAAATCTGTTTTACGTACATAATTTTAAAATTTACTTTTTATTTTTGTATCAAAAATAAATAATAAAATGGATAGTATATATAAAATATTTATATGTTTTACACTTTCTCGCGTGATTTTCACAATTCAACGATATACAAATTATTAGAAAAAAATTATCCGTTCGTAGACTCTGTGGATAACTTGTTTTTATGATTAATGTCTCAAAGTTGTGAATTATGCGTCTCGCACGGCAAAATTTATCGGAGCGGAGATCCGTATGTTCGAGGTAGCGAAATTTTTACGTAGATTCTGTTTTACGTGTCTCGTAAATCAGAGAAGGCCCTGCGGTTTCGGTGAGAATATTTACGACGGTAGTATGTCGAAATTTCGGATACCGTGTCATCGGGATCCCGGGGAACTTTTACCTTCCAGAAAAACGAGAGCTGAGAGCTCGTAAACCGGAATTCGCGTTCTCTTTCGCGCGCGCGCGCGCTTCTCTCCGCGAGAATATCAAAGGCAAGACGCGAGACCCGGTAGTCAGAGAAACGTTCAATTGAAATTGATGCGCGAAACGATTCCGGCAATGCGAACATGCCGTCACCGCTGAAGCAATCGGAATATTTTGGGATTCAACTCACTCTGTTCTCATTTCTTTTTTTTTTCGTATGTATAACGTACAATAAAAATGATACACACCTCGAAATATGATTTTTCAAAAATTTTTACGATCTATGGAGCATTTTTGTAAACATTCACGACCCTGCAAAGTTCAGTGACCGTGACGATTGGAAAAAAAAACAGTAAATCCGAGCAAATTAAAATTAAATTAAAATTAAATTAAAATTAAATTAAAAGCTCAAGGTAAAATTTTCAATTTTTCCGAGCTCGACCAATCACCATTCGCCCCACCCCTACTATACCCGCTCGCCAATTTCGGTCGTTCGGATTTTCGGTCAAATTTTAAATCAGTTGACCGGCAGTCGACGCCGGGGTAAGACGTGTCTCTCACAAAGTACTTCGGTGTCGAAAAGCGTTTAACGTGGCCATCAGCCAGGTTCAATAAGTGTCAGTTCCAGCGACAATCGATCATGTGCTGCGAGAGATTGAACGCCACATATGCTGTGAATTAAATTGAATTTTTTATTTTTTAAATATAATATCGCTTCAAAGTAAATAAATTTCAATATTAAATACGCACGCGAAGTGTAAAATACGAAATTTTATCGTGATTTATCGTATTTTAATAACAGTTCGGAAATCCTGAGGATTTATTAACGCGAAACAAAGCAGTTCGTTTTCGAATACGAAAAACATTCTCTCGTCGTGTTTCGGACAATCGTCAAATAAAATACAGAATACGATACAACAAATTAAAACATATATACATTAAAAAATTCGCGAACATAAAAAATGTTTATCAACATTGTAAAATAGATTATAAAACATATGGAAAAATAATTATAGGACGTTTTTTTAATTAACTGAATTTGAACGTAACGAAAGTGAAGCCAACGAAAATAATTCATTTTTCTACAGTGCACGTAAGGTGGATAAACATTAGGGGGAGCACTAAGAGTGTAATTTATACTCGAGGATGTTACGGTCGAGAGAAACGGGAGTAGCGAGAGGTCAATTTGGAGGTAGGGCCGTGTTGGCTTTCGTCCTTCGTTTGTGCATGTTACAGTGTCTTGGTGTGTCGTGAGAAAGGGGGATGGGGGGGGAGAAACGAGTCAAGAAGACGACGACGGGATCCCATTCATCCCTCTCGTTGAATTATACACCCTTTGCTGAATCATACATAACGCACATGCCCGCACATTTATGCGCACACCGATGAATAAGGGCTTTACATATAAGCACAAGGGTTGCTCGAGGCTTTCAATTCTACGAGGAATAAGAGCTCGTTCTCTTTTCATTTCTATTTCCGCGCTCTATTTCTCTCTCTATCTCCTTCTCCCGTATTTTTCACCGGTCTCGTATAAACGGACAGTTGCAAACTGCTGACGTAATACCCAGGAATTACCAAAACCACGCGTTCTCGCGAAATTTGCACAAGCTTCGTAACGTCCCATTTTTTTTACTCTAAATTCCTATTATTTTCTTGACAGGGTGTCAACGTGTCTCAAAATAGCTGGTGAGTAACACATTTTAATGGTATTTCTTGAAAATTTGCAGAAATATTTAATATTATATAAAAATGAGAATAAAATTGGAGAATATGGTTAACGTGTCGCGTATATAGAAATTGAGACAATGTTTATTGAAAATTGTCAAATTTTGCAAATTTTGATAGTTTTGATATTTGCAAGTTTTGATATTTAATATATTTTATTTTATTTTTATATTTTATTTCGTTTATTTCATTTATATAGATGGTGAAGCTTGCTCCAATTTTATACACATTTTGATATGATGTTTAAGGTGATGTGAAATATTCAATTTCGAGTGATTTTTCGGATAAATGTTATGCAATGTATACTATACTATAGTGCATAACATTCTTGAATTTTAAAAAAATTAAAATAAAATTTTATTTTGGTTTTTTTAATTTTTTTTGAAATTCCAAGAATGTCATGCACTAGTTTAGTGTACTTTGCATAATATATTCAAATTTCACTGAATTTGCTTGAAAAAAACGAGCGTGGGATCTGTCCGAAAATTAAATAAAAATAGGGTATTTCGCACATCACCTTAAGATGTATTCGTCCAACGTTTTTAAAGGTTTCTCCAATATTAAGAGATAAAAAAAGAACGCAAATGACCCGATGCTCGCTCGTAAATTTTTATTCATAGAAATAAGATATTTTTTTTTACATTCGAGCGATGCAAATTACACTTTTGTTCCTCTCGTAATTTTTTTACCTTTTGTTCTTTTCGGACTAAAATGCGTCGTCGCGTTTATTCGCTTTGCTTCGACATTTACCAGCGGACGGAGAAGCAGGTAGAAAACGTCCACCCGCAATAAACACAGTCGTATTCTCGCGTAGATATATAGGTCGAAAATCGAAGCGTTTGTTCGAGGTCTCGTCCGAAGCACCTTCGCTCGTGACAAATCGAGTTTGGGAATAAAAATTGCCACGTAGGTCAGGGAAGAGAAAGCGGGGGGGAACAGAAGGAGAGAAAAAAAAAAGAATAAGAGTTTTATATAAATCGAATCGCGAGAATATAAATTGCGAGAATGAAAAAAGATTTCAGAAATAATCATAGCTTCGCTCTTGTCCCGTGATACGTTCCCATTCGATCGCTTTTCATTTTTATAACCGAATATTGAATCATCAATAAAAATACACATTAATTTATTTTCAAAATTCCATGCAATTGAAAAATACGAATTTTGCTAAAAATTATTCGTATTTTTATATATGTAACAATTAATTATTTCAGTATTCATTTTTTGCATTGTATTTTGGATTGAAAATACCTTAAAATAATATAATACTATTTTTATTGTCGCTCAAAAGCAATAAGATATCCACCATATTTTTCTTTCACTCTACATGAAAATGTTCTTCGAATATATAACCGCGAAATATCAAATTGTATACTATTATTAGCCATTTAGCCCGTTTAAGCATTTTTATTCGTCGACTTTGTTATTTCGCCCTTTTTATTTATTTTCCTTGACAACGGCCCGAGTGCATGTGCGCGTGGTCGAATAAATTTAGTAACCTGCCACGGTCTGACTAGGTTACCGCGAGACCTGAATGCGAGCCTAATTAAGCATGACTTCGTATCCTCTCTCTCTCTCTCTCTCTTGCTCTTTTCCTCTTTCTCCCCGTCGCCCGGTGTACGCAAAGTTGACGCGCGTCCGCGAAGCTTAATTGGTCCACCGCGGTAACTTCCGGGCTCGTTCAACATGCGCCAGGATACACGTATAATCGGCCCGAGAGGAAGAGAGAGAGAAAAGACCCAATTTGTTGGCAATCACCATCAAACGCGTGAATTAAACCGCACACCGGCCCATGCATCTTTTGCTCCATTTTATTCACTCTCATTACTATAATGTTTCTTCATCAACTTTCCAAAAGTTCATTCGCATTGTGAACTCACGAGCAGCCTATACGGTGAGAGAATTTCCATTTAACGATTTTAAAACGTGTGCGTTATTCATGAAGAAATCTTTGCAGAGGGATATTCAACACTTTTTTATATTTTAGATTTTAGATAGTGGTTGACAATGCAGCAATAAAACCAGAGAAATCAATAACATCCTCATTTTGTTATTAGACAATAATCTTAATTTAAATTAAGATTAATTTAAATTAATCTTAATTTAAATTAATAATCTACATTAATAATCTACAATCTTAATTTAAATTAAGATTATTGTCTCAATTTTAATTAAATTATTAATTAAATTATTAAATTTAATTAAATTAAAATATTAAATTAAATTATTAATTAAATTAAATCTCAATTTAAATCATTGTCTTAATTTAAATTAAGATTATTGTCTCATAATTTAGAAAAATATTTAATATAATACTTAGTTTCTATTTAGTTTTTATTTTATTTTATAATTTATTTTATTTTATAATTTAGACAATAATTTTAATTTAAATTAAGATTATTAATAATAATTATAATAATTATAATAATAGACAATAATCTTCATTTAAATTAAAATTATTGTCTAATAAAATAAAATCTAAATATAAAATAAGTATTTTATTAAATATTTTTTCATTAAAAAATGCTCTGCTTCATTACAAGATTTATGATGGAACGTTCAACGTATACTTCCTACATCATATATTTCCACAGTCATTGATTATTAACGGCTATAAAAATAAATCGTGTTCATTTTTTAATTGATGGTTGATATGAAGTCGTAAAAATACAGATTACCTGGGTAACGATCTAGTGTTCACTTTCGAAATCAAACAATCGATAACATATTGTTATCTATATCATTATATCAATGACCATGCTTATCATCCATTACATTTTTATGATATCGAGAAAATGCGTAGTAAAATCTCTTAAGAACAAATTTCAATCTCTTGGTGGTACTTTATTCCCAAATTGAATCTCATATGTGACAAAAATTAATTAGACTTTTAATATTTTTATCTCAAAATGTTTGTAACTACGTCGGTGGTCGGGATGTTTTTTCACATTTTCAAAAATGCTTTCGAGTCAATGTCAAAGGTTTCATGATTGTCATGTCGTGAAATTCGCACAAGTTTATTATTTACGTCGAACCGTTTCCCAATTAATTTCTTTTGTTGCGCTGATGATACAAATTGGATTGGTATATACAATTTGCTTGGAAACCGTAGTGGAAAATAAACGCACAATGGCGAAAGGCCGGAGGTCTCGACAAGCAAAATCGATATTCCAATGGGAAACCCAATTTTCGAAATAGCCGGCGGCGGAAAAGTTGCGAGGGCTTTCCCGCGATAGGTGAAGGCGGTAACAACGTTATTCTCGACAACCTCCTGTCCGGAAGCTGTCTTAAAGTAGGAGTCGCGTAAAATCGTTTGAGACAGAATTTTTTAAAAATTTTCACAAATCGTATTTGAGGTCATGTCGAAATGTATGCCAAATTTTATGAAACTTTACCATCTAGTAATCGAGATATTAATTATTGAAAGTTGTCACATTTTTCAATCGCTCACATATAAGAGCCCATGTTAAAAGTGACAATATTTTTAAATAAATATCTCGATAACCACATGGTGAAGCCTCTTTAAATTTTGCATACATGTTAAAGTGGTTGGTCGGTAAAATAAGCGTCGACAGTCTTCGTTAAAATTTTGCATAAACGTTCTTTAAGTTCATATACATATGTGCATCAAAATTTATGAAGTTTCACCGTGTATAAGTCAAGATATTTAATGACAAATATCACATTTTTTTGTACACTCTCCATAAGAGCGCGTGTTAAAACTACAATTTTCATCAATAAATATCTTGAATTCCAGACGGTGAAGTCTCTTAAAATTTTGCAGAGAGTTTTATATAACATAGAAGAAACTTTGTTTCATTTTTCAGAAAAATCTATCTTAAAAAAA